>JAJQKJ010001755.1:0-121101 GCA_029574335.1 Rana kukunoris
GCTCATAAACATAAAATTTTTTTCATCCACCTGAAGCTGCAGGTAAGCGCTCCCAGGCCGATAAGGTGCCTGCTGAGCTGAGGGACAAAAGCGTCCCTGGTTACTTATGCCTCCACGCCCGGTGGATGTCACTGCTCTCCGAGGGGTGGGTTTGCAAAGTAGTTTCCTCAGGGTACAAGATAGAAACTCTATCTTGCCCACCAAACAGATTTTTGTCCTGCCAACCTCCTCCGAATGCCCTGTGTGGGGCAGTGCAGGATCTGCTGGCGCGCAGGGTGATCCTACCCATGCCATTGCAGGAAAGGGTTCAGGGTTTTTATTCAAATTTGTTTTTAGTCCCAAAGAAGGAGGGTGTCCAACCAATCCTGATCTCAAGGTCCTCAATTGCTTTGTGAAAGTTCAAAAGCTCAGGATGGAATCGGTGTGCTCTGTAGTCGAGGCACTCTATCCAGGGATTTTTCTGGTGTCCTTGGACATCGAGGACGCATACTTGCATGTGCCCATATTTGTCGGGCATCAGAGGTTTTTTTGCGGTCGGGAATGGCTACTACCAATTTGTGGCTCTTCCTTTTGGCCTGGCATTGGCACCAATGTGCTCGCCCCGATATCTGAAGACACAGAAACACAGAAGACACAGAAACTGTCCTCAGAAGATTTATCATCGAACGTGGAAGGCTTACATCTCCATGTGTTAGGCGATGCAGTGGTGTCCACGTGCTTATTTGGTTTCCAGGATCCTGCTGTTTTTGCAGCATAGAGTGGACCAAAAGCTTGCTTTAGGTATGATTTAAGGGGCAGATTTCAGCCTTGGCTGTCTTCTTTCAACGACCTTTGGCGGCTCATTCACTGGTGAGTACGTTTTGCAAGGGGTTCAACATGTGGCCCCTCCGGTCCATTCACCGTTTCCTTTGTGGGATTTAACCAAGAAAAGTAGCCTTTTTAGTGGCTATTACGTCAGTCAGTTTCTGAGCTGGCGCCCTTGTCTTGCAAGGCTACTTATCTGATCCTCTACAAGGATAAGGTGGTGCTGCGCCTGCAACCTTCATTTCTTCCTAAGGTTGTTTTGACTTTCCATCTCCAATGAGGATAGTGTACTTGTGTCCTCATCCGTCACACCCTACAGAGGCTGTGTTGCATTCCTTGTACATTGTCCGAGCTCTGCGGGTGTACCTGCCTGCTACCGATCTGTTTAGGAGGTTGGACTTGCTGTTTGTATCGGTGGGTGGTCCTAAGAAAGGCCTGGCGGTCTCCATCTCTAGGTGGATCAGACGGGTTGTGATTCAGGCCTATGCCCTAAAAGGGCCGGCGTCCCCCTTTCCTGTTACTGCG
Source organism: Rana kukunoris (assembly GCA_029574335.1). Taxonomy (NCBI): domain Eukaryota; kingdom Metazoa; phylum Chordata; class Amphibia; order Anura; family Ranidae; genus Rana; species Rana kukunoris. The sequence goes on from JAJQKJ010001755.1 coordinate 1,330, forward strand.
CATTTGTCCAGGGCAATGGGTGCCTTTTGGGCTTTTCAACATCAAGTGTCTGCTTCCCAGGTGTGTAAGGGGGCAACGTTGTCGTCCGTTCACACCTTCACTAAATCTTACAAGGTTAATATGAGTGCATCGTTGGATGCTTGCTGTTGTAACTCCTTTGTTTAGGAACTTCGGTTGTGTTTGGGGTGAAGTTGATTGCTGTTCCCACCCCTCATCTTCTGACACTGCTTGAGGATGTCCCTACTGTTCAGAATATGCTGCTGTTTCTGTCCATGAACACTAGGGAAAATAGGATTTTTGTACTCACCCTAAAATCCTTTTCTCTGTAGTTCATGGACGGACACAGCACCCACCCCGCCTTGGTTTTATGTTTGCACTGTTTTTGACGAACTGAGCTACTAGATGTAGGGAGAGGGTTTGTACCCAGGGCCTTATGCTAATGAGATAATTCTCACATGCTAGCCACGTGTTCATAGAGTAGATATATTTATATAGCAGAGAGGCGAGCCTATGGAATGTAGGCGCAGTTAATACGGTCCTTAAAAATGGGCTGGTGCTCTGAGAGGCCCAGAAGGAGAGACTCGCCGCTGGCATCATCCACAAGGAGCTTATTATATTGAGGCTTGGCAGATGTTTTAGCCTTGGCATTGTTGGTGTGTGTGCGACCCACAGCATGGAACACCCTCCCCCACCCACATGTCAACAGTCCCTCCAACATCCGAACACAAGTCCTCACCCTCATGTTGCTGCTATCAGAAAGAATCTGCGAAGCAGGAAAATCAGTCTGGAGTGGGATGAGAGAAGGTCTAGAGCAGTGATGGCGAACCTATGGCACGGGTGCCACAGCTGGCACTCCAAGCCCTCTCTGTCGGCACGCCAGGGGATTCCCCCAGCCAGCCAGGCAGTCAATTGCACTGACTCAACAGGACGCCGGCTCCCTTCTTTGCATAGGTGCCAGTGACGTCGGCAGAAGGGTGGGAATCCAGTCATGTGCGCTGTTTAGGGGGGGGTGTAAAATTCTTCCTCCACCGTCCCGACTCTGTTCGGCAGCTTATTGCCTCCACAAATCCTTACACCTCTGGTAAGGTATTTGGGCATTCCTTTCTGCAGGCATGATATTCCAGCTCCCCCTGCTCCAGGGCGACTTTGGTTCAGTCTGTCCTTCTAGTGCAGCCTGTGAAAAAGTGGAGGGGGTGCTCTGAGCAGATCATCCATGGCCATGAGGAGTGGTGCAATGGCTTGTAGCTGACCTCCCGGCAGCGGGGATATCAAGGAGGTAGGTAAGTGCCAGGTAGGCCAGTGCATGTTGCCCAGTACATTCTGAGCACAATGCATTCCTGAACCCTGCATTCTGAGCAGAATCGTAAATTTTAGGTCCCTTGGGGCTCATTAAGAGGGATGATCAGTCCCATCCTCTGTACAGAGCCTGTACAGAGCCGCTGGTAGGTTTAATTCTGTGTTGGCACTTTGAAAGAAATAAGTTGGTTTTGCTTCGCGGTTTGGGCACTCTGGTTCAAAAAGGTTCGCCATCACTGGTCTAGAGTCTGCTGAATGCCGAGACCGGGGGAGATGGAGTTGAGGGGAGGGGACCTGTGGCTGCACAGAAAGGAGTAGGATCTGTAGGAGGAATTTGTTTCCTCCCCTCTACTGCTGAGACTAGAGCGGTGCTGCAGCTGCACAGAAAAGAAGCAGGATCTGTAAGAGTGCCAATGTCCTCTCTTCAAGAAGGACATGCGCCAAACTAAGTGTAGTAAATTAGGGATTTAATGAGGTGAAAATAGTAGTAAACAGTAGATTGGCTACTCACAAAACAATTGAGAGCAAGGGCACATCAGGGGTTAACGGCTGGTCGAGGGTCACAACGATCGTTTACATCTGCAGGCAGGCTGACTTGGCCAAGTCATGGGAGTTATGGAGACCCATCCTGGGGAAGCCTGGAAGAAGCGACAGGGGATCCAGAAGCTGTGTTTCCTGGATAGGACGCGCTATGCGTTCCAGCATGAACCGCAGTCTATCGTCGTACAACCGGAAGTGACGTCGAACCTTGGGCCAGCCAATGGGATGACGCGTTTCTTAGCATCCGCTGAGAAACACACTACCAGACACGGTCACACAGGGCAGTAATCCACACTACCAGACATGGTCACACTGGGGAGTAATCCACACACTACCAGACATGGTCACACGGGGAGTAATCCACGCACTACCAGACACGGTCACACCGGGGAGTAATCCACACACTACCAGACACGGTCACACCGGGGAGTAATCCACACACTACCAGACACGGGGCAGTAATCCACACGGTCACACGGCGCAGTAATCCACACTACCAAACATGGTCACACGGGGGAGTAATCCACACACTACCAGACATGGTCACACTGGGGAGTAATCCACACACTACCAGACATGGTCACACGGGGGAGTAATCCACACACTACCAGGCACGGTCACACGGTAGAGTAATCCACACAGTACCAGACACGGTCACACGGGGGAGTAATCCACACACTACCAGGCACGGTCACACGGGGAGTAATCCACACACTACCAGGCACGGTCACACGGGGGAGTAATCCACACAGTACCAGACACGGTCACACGGGGGAGTAATCCACACACTACCAGACACGGTCACACCGGGGAGTAATCCACACACTACCAGGCACGGTCACACGGGGGAGTAATCCACACAGTACCAGACACGGTCACACGGGGGAGTAATCCACACACTACCAGACACGGTCACACCGGGGAGTAATCCACACACTACCAGACACGGTCACACGGGGGAGTAATCCACACACTACCAGACACGGTCACACCGGGGAGTAATCCACACACTACCAGACACGGGGCAGTAATCCACACGGTCACACGGCGCAGTAATCCACACTACCAGACATGGTCACACGGGGGAGTAATCCACACACTACCAGACATGGTCACACGGGGGAGTTATACACACTACCAGACACGGTCACACGGGGGAGTAATCCACACTACCAGACACGGTCACACGGGGGAGTAATCCACACACTACCAGACACAGTCACACGGGGAAGTAATCCACATACTACCAGACACGGTCACATGGGGGAGTTATACACACTACCAGACACGGTCACACCGGGAGTAATCCACACACTACCAGACATGCTCACATGGGGGAGTAATCGACATGGCCACATGGGGAAGCAAATCGGACACTGCCAGATGGAGTAGCAATCTGCACACTGCTAGACATGGCCACACAGGGGAGCAATCCAGACACAGCCACATGGGGGAAGCAAACTGCACACTACCAGATATGGCCACATGGGGAGCAATCCAGACACGACACGGTCACACGGGGGAGTAATCCACACACTACCAATAGGGATGAACCGAACACCCCCCCCTGTTCGGTTCGCATCAAAACCTTTGAACGTTTGTGCAAACTTTGGAACTCCATTGAAATCTATGGGACACAAATGTTCGAATTCAAAAGTGCTCATTTTAAAGCCCCATATGAAAGTTATCCTAAAACGGGTTTGGGGACATGGGTCTTGTCCCAGGGAACATGGACAGGAGACATCTCTTACAGAAGAGAATTTCCCTTACTGGCAGTGGCGGTGCGTCTGTATATCTGTATATTTTCGCCGCTGCCGCCCACTATTCAGGTAACGTCCCTGTCCATGCCTGCTGGACCATGAGTCAGCGGTAATATGCACCTTACCACTGACCGCCCTGTCCAGCGAGGCATGGACATTGCCTTCCACATGCTGGTAGAGAGCCGGAATCGCCTTCCGTGAGAAAAAGTGGCGTTTGGGAACTTACCACTGAGGTACCGCACATTCCACAAACTTACGGAAGGGGGCAGAATCTACCAACTGAAAAGGTAGCAGTTGAAGTGCTAGTAATTTCGCTAAGCTAGCATTCAACCGCTGGGCATATGGAAGGCTGGGAGAGAACTTCTTTCGGCGCTGCAGCAGCTGGGGTAGGGAAATTTGGCTGGTACAATCGGTGTACCGATAGTAGATTGCCCGCAAGTACTTGGCTGTGACACACCTTCAGTCCTATCAGTGCAGGCTTCAGAGAGGACTGAGGGTATATTGGGGTTGGAGATCCCAGCTGATGAGGAGCAAGGAGAGGTCTGCTTGGTTCTTTGGTGTGGGTCTTTGAGGTACTTTTGCCAACAAACTGCATGGCAGGTCGACATATGTCTGGTCAAGCATGTGGTGCCCAAGCGGGTGATGTTTTGGCCACGCGAGACATATGTTGTAAATAGCAGCGGCGCGATCTGATGCACATGTCTCAGAAAAGGCCCACACCAAAGAACTTTTGGGATAACGCTGAGAGACAGCAGTGCCCTGCACAGGCGTAGCTCTGCGATGTAATGCAGTCAGTGTGCTGCCAGCCCGCTGGCCCCTGGAGGGCATTCTGCCTTGTTGGAGATGTGACTGTGCCTCCTCCTCCTCCTCCTCCTCCCTCCTCCTCCCTCCTATCAGACACCCACCTAGAGTCAGTGACCTCATCATCCCCTCCCTCCTCATCACTGTAGAAAATCTGGCAGTATGCTGCAGCTGGGGGAACATGACTGCCAGATTGCTGTCCACCTTGGGCCCCCCCCTCTCTCTGGGCTCACGTTACTGCCTTCCTCTATCTGTGTACCATCATCGGAGCCTTCAAAACGCTGCGCATCCTCATGCAGCATGTAGCCAACACTGTGGTCAAACAGTTCGGGGGACTCCTCAGGAGGACATGGTGGGACTAGGGAAGGAGTGAGTGATGCCTTGGCAGCTGCTTTGCCAGACAAAGTACCCTGAGCCTGGGTGAGAGAGGAAGAGGAGGATGAGGACGGCTTGGTCATCCAGTCTACCACGTCTACGGCATATTGCCGAAAAAAATGACGAGCGTGTCCCACGGCCACGTGCTAATGAGGATGCACCGCGTCCACGACCAGCACTTTTGCCTCTAGATGCAGAGCCTGCTTGCCCTCTTTTATCGGCTCGTGACCCTCTGCCTCTCCTTGTTGTCCTTCTAGACCAGGGATCCTCAAACTACGGCCCTCCAGCTGTTGCAGAACTACACTTCCCATGAGGCATTGTAACACACTGACATTCACAGACATGACTAGGCATGATGGGAATTGTAGTTCCTGAACAACTGGAGGGCCATAGTTTGAAGACCCATGTTCTAGACATACTAATGGCCTGCAGGGAGATGTAGCTGCACAAATACTGACAATACCTGCTGATCCCTGCCTGTGGTATTAAAGGGGTAGTTCCCCCAAAAACCTTTTTTTTAACATTGATTGAGGCTCGTTTTGTCAAGGGGAATCGGGTGTTTTTTTTTTAGAAACGAAGCAGTACTTACCGTTTTAGAGATGCATCGTCTTCGACGCTTCAGGGTATGGTCTTCGGGTCTAGGCGTTCCTATTTGATTGACAGGCTTCCGAGGTCGCATACATCGCGTCGCGATTTTCCGAAAGTAGCCGAACGACGGTGCGCAGGCGCAGTATAGAGCCGAACCGGCGCTCGGCTTCTTTCGGCTACTCGTGACGCGATGTATGCGACCGTCGGAAGCCTGTCAATCAAATAGGCACGCCCAGACCAGACGATCATACCCGGAAGCGACGGAGACGATGCATCTGTAAAACGGTAAGTACTGCTTCGTTTCTAATAAAAAAACACCCGATTCCCCCTGACATAACGAGCCTCAATCAATGTTAAAAAAAGGTTTTTGGGGGAATTACCCCTTTAATATGAGCAGATCCCTGAATCCCTCAATATGAGAAACACCAGCTTTACGTAGCTTTAGGTGCACACTGTACAGAGGACACAGACAGTACACCACTTGAAAATACTGCAAATAGCACAATTGCCTGCCTGCCAGTAAATTAGGAAGAGCGGATCTGGCTAAACTATACAGTGTATAAATATATGTACAACACCTGGGATGTATATATATTCTCTACACACTGTAACTGACTAGCCTGCCTGCTCTATCTACCTAGAAAAAATTACACTCTCTCTCTCTCTCTCTCTCTCTCTCGTCTCTGTAAACCATTGCAACACGCTACACAAGACTGCCAGGGAGGCGGCCTTATATAGTGGGGGGCGTGTACTAAACCCCCTGAGCCATAATTGGCCAAATCCACCCTGCCTTTGGCCAATTATGTCTCTAGGTTTTTTTTTGCAAGCTGTGATTGGCCAAGCATGCGGGTAATAGTTCATGCTTGGCCAATCATCAACCAGCACTGCGATGGGCCGTGACACGCCACTCGAATTTGACGTGAACGGCCCATAACTTTTGTAATTCGACGAACGGTCAAACATACAATGTTCGAACATGAAGCCCATCCCTAACTAGCAAACACGGCCACATGGGGGACAATCCACACACTACCAGACACGGCCACATGAGGGACAATCCACACACTACCAGACACGGCCACATGGGGGACAATCCACACACTGCCAGACACCACCACACGGGGGAGCAATCCTTACACTGCCACACGGGGGACAATCCACACACTACCAGACACGGCCACACAGGGGAGCAATCCTTACACTGCCACACGGGGGACAATCCACACACTACCAGACACGGCCATGCGGGGGAGCAATCCACACACTACCAGACACTGCCACACGGGGGGAGCAATCTACACACTACCAGACACGGCCACACGGGGGAGTAATCCACACACTGCCACACGGAGGAGCAATCCACACACTACCAGACACGGCCATGCGGGGGAGCAATCCACACACTACCAGACACTGCCACACGGGGGACAATCCACACACTACCAGACACCACCACACGGGGGGAGCAATCTACACACTACCAGACACGGCCACACGGGGGAGCAATCCACACACTGCCACACGGAGGAGCAATCCACACACTGCCAGACACCACCACATGGGGGAGCAATCCACACACTGCCAGACACCACCACACGGGGGAGCAATCCACACACTGCCAGACACCACCACATGGGGGCAGCAGTCTACACACTACCAGACACGGCCACACGGGGGACAATCCACACACTGCCAGACACGGCCACATTTGGGAGCAATCTACACACTACCACACGGGGGACAATCCACACACTACCAGACACTGCCACACGGGGGAGCAATCCACACACTGCCACACAGGGGACAATCCACACACTACAAGACATGGCCACATGGGGGAGCAATCCACAACGGCTCCTACCCCCTCCAGAATCTCCCACCATGTATGGTGGCCTTTGGTCTTCCAGATGTTCCTCTGTGAGATCTCATTTCTGGTTTCCTTTGTGTTCCTGTGCACTGGACAATGGCGCCCCAATAGCCAGAAATGGGGAAAAGGAGCCCATTTACTTGGATACCGGACACCCCTAAACTCCCTAACCCTAAAGAACCCGCCATGGAGGAAGCAAAGGAGAGCATCAGATTGGAGGCGGGGCCCCTACTGACCCCTGGGGAATGGAGGAAGGAACGGATCCAGGTTCTATCTCCAAGGCCGAGCAGTATCGTCTCCGGGCCGAGGGCCGAGCCACAGAATACCAAGGTGCGTTTTCATCAAACAATTAGTAGGAATTCCACAGAACCTGTTTTACCTGAAATCTTTATTGCAGACGTCTCAGTCAGGAAGCCGAATGTTTCCTCTAATGGTTCCCTAAGTGGGCAGAATGTGGGGACTCGGACTGGTGACCCCTCAGTCCCGGGGGTGACGTCTTCCTTGGAGGTCTTGTACAATCTCTATATGATGGCCCTTCATGGACCCCCTCCGAGGGGTTCTGTGTGTGTCCAGCCTGTGGTGACCTCTGGTGCCAAACCTTAAGCCATTTGGTACTTATGTGGCCCTTGGACCCCAGCGCCCAAGAGTGGGCCCATTGACTCATAATGATGAGGCAGTTTTCAGTCTCCAACCACCCAACACAGCATGTGGTCACCCTGACCGGCCTTCTGTCAATGACATCAATTCAAGACACTTCCGAGGTAAACTGGAAATAACAAAAGCCCATTGACACAGAACCGTACATGCTGGATATTATGTGTGGCCCCTTGGTGGCATCAGGGGTAAAAATTAAGGCCCCCCTATATGTCTTACACAGATTATCACTGGTGTGGACATTTGTGACCCCTATATCTCATACAAGGACTATCACTGGTGTGGACATTTGTGGCCCCTATATCTCATACAAGGACTATCACTGGTGTGGACATTTGTGGCCCCTATGTCTCAGACAGTTGAGTGAGCTGTCAGAATCCCCAGTGGAAAGTCCCTGGATAGGACTGCAGACGTAGCGGGAGACTCCGGTATCACTCTACAGGCTGAGAAGTGTGAGGAATGTTCTGACATTCTGATCTCTATGAGTCACAACCTGAGAATCCACACCTAGTGCAGGTATGACATTCCTCCCGCCTACGTCACCCGCCTACAAGGGACAGAGGGGACCGAGCGCCGCAACACACACAGGAGTGCCAGCAGAAGGTCCTACAGGACTGTATACAGGACTGTACACACCGGGGACCCTACCCTCAGGACTGTACACACCGGGGACCCTACCCTCAGGACTGTACACACCGGGGACCCTACCCTCAGGACTGTACACACCGGGGACCCTATCCTCAGGACTGTACACACCGGGGACCCTATCCTCAGGACTGTACACACCGGGGACCCTATCCTCAGGACTGTATACACCGGGGACCCTACCCTCAGGACTGTACACACCGGGGACCCTATCCTCAGGACTGTATACACCGGGGACCCTATCCTCAGGACTGTACACACCGGGGACCCTATCCTCAGGACTGTACACACCAGGGACCCTACCCTCAGGACTGTACACACCGGGGACCCTACCCTCAGGACTGTATACACCGGGGACCCTACCCTCAGGACTGTACACACCGGGGACCCTATCCTCAGGACTGTATACACCAGGGACCCTATCCTCAGGACTGTACACACCGGGGACCCTATCCTCAGGACTGTACACACCAGGGACCCTACCCTCAGGACTGTACACACCGGGGACCCTACCCTCAGGACTGTAGACACCGGGGACCCTATCCTCAGGACTGTATACACCGGGGACCCTACCCTCAGGACTGAGAACACCAAGGACTATATAAGAGGAGCCGCACTCTCAGGACTGTATACTCCAAGCTCTCTATACTTAGAACTATATAAAAGGAATTGCACTGTATACACCGAGGACCATACCGGAGGGACTCTACAAGGACTGCGCACACAGGGACTACAATCTGATGAGGAGAATTTGGGAATGATGTCATCGATTATCAAGTTCCCAGCAGAGGGAAAGTCCAACACACTAGAGATGAAGGTAAGTGGGACCAGTCAGTCCCCAATGCAATGGTGCTGGAAAACTTGTATCTGGCCTCTCAGGACCGCCGACAGAGACAGACCGCGTGACGTGACCTCCGACAGAGACAGACCGCGTGACGTGACCTCCGACAGAGACAGACCGCGTGACGTGACCTCCGACAGAGACAGACCACGTGACGTGACCTCCGACAGAGACAGACCGCGTGACGTGACCTCCGACAGAGACAGACCGCGAGACGTGACCTCCGACAGAGACAGACCGCGTGACGTGACCTCCGACAGAGACAGACCACGTGACGTGACCTCCGACAGAGACAGACCGCGTGACGTGACCTCCGACAGAGACAGACCGCGAGACGTGACCTCCGACAGAGACAGACCGCGTGACGTGACCTCCGACAGAGACAGACCGCGTGACGTGACCTCCGACAGAGACAGACCATGGGACGTGACCTCCGACAGAGACAGACCACGAGACGTGACCTCCGACAGAGACAGACCATGGGACGTGACCTCCGACAGAGACAGACCGCGTGACGTGACCTCCGACAGAGACAGACCATGGGACGTGACCTCCGACAGAGACAGACCGCGTGACGTGACCTCCGACAGAGACAGATCACGAGACGTGACCTCCGACAGAGACAGACCGCGTGACGTGACCTCCGACAGAGACAGACCGCGTGACGTGACCTCCGACAGAGACAGACCGCGTGACGTGACCTCCGACAGAGACAGACCGCGTGACGTGACCTCCGACAGAGACAGACCGCGAGACGTGACCTCCGACAGAGACAGACCATGGGACGTGACCTCCGACAGAGACAGACCGCGTGACGTGACCTCCGACAGAGACAGACCGCGTGACGTGACCTCCGACAGAGACAGACCGCGTGACGTGACCTCCGACAGAGACAGACCGCGTGACGTGACCTCCGACAGAGACAGACCGCGTGACGTGACCTCCGACAGAGACAGACCGCGTGACGTGACCTCCGACAGAGACAGACCGCGTGACGTGACCTCCGACAGAGACAGACCGCGTGACGTGACCTCCGACAGAGACAGACCGCGTGACGTGACCTCCGACAGAGACAGACCGCGTGACGTGACCTCCGACAGAGACAGACCGCGTGACGTGACCTCCGACAGAGACAGACCGCGAGACGTGACCTCCGACAGAAACAGACCGCGAGACGTGACCTCCGACAGAGACAGACCGCGTGACGTGACCTCCGACAGAGACAGACCCCATGGCCCAGAATCTGATCGTCCAAACTCCATCCAAAACTAGAAAAGAGACTTCTACCGTCTCTCCAGAGCGCCCCCCGAGACACCGGACGCTCCACCATGAATCCATCTCATCCTTCTCTTCTCTTCTCCCTTCAGGAACTTCCAAACCCCAAAGACGGGAAGATCCAGAATGGATCACCGGAGGAAACCAGAATCCTCATCAACCAGAACCAATGCCGATCATCCCCATCCTGCAGCCTCCGAAGACTGGCCATCATGAGTATCGTGTGCGGCATCTCCTGTGTGGGGATCAAGGCCTTACTACTGGCTCTGCGGGTGAGTCCCATCATCCTCCGCTTCCCCTATCCACTCCCATCATCCTCCGCTTCCCTCATCCACTCCCATCATCCTCCGCTTCCCTTATCCACTCCCATCATCCTCCGTTTCCCTCATCCACTCCCATCATCCTCTGCTTCTCTCATCCACTCCCATCATCCTCTGCTTCCCCTATGCACTCCCATCATCCTCCGCTTCCCCTATCCACTCCCATCATCCTCCGCTTCCCTCATCCACTCCCATCATCCTCTGCTTCCCCTATCCACTCCCATCATCCTCCGCTTCCCCTATCCACTCCCATCATCCTCCGCTTCCCTCATCCACTCCCATCATCCTCTGCTTCTCTCATCCACTCCCATCATCCTCTGCTTCCCCTATGCACTCCCATCATCCTCCGCTTCCCCTATCCACTCCCATCATCCTCTGCTTCCCTCATCCACTCCCATCATCCTCCGCTTCCCCTATCCACTCCCATCATCCTCCGCTTCACCAACCACTCCCATCATCCTCTGCTTCCCTCATCCACTCCCATCATCCTCCACTTCTCTCATCCACTCCCATCATCCTCTGCTTCTCTCATCCACTCCCATCATCCTCCGCTTCCCTCATCCACTCCCATCATCCTCCGCTTCCCCTATCCACTCCCATCATCCTCCGCTTCCCTCATCCACTCCCATCATCCTCTGCTTCCCCTATCCACTCCCATCATCCTCCGCTTCCCCTATGCACTCCCATCATCCTCCGCTTCCCCTATGCACTCCCATCATCCTCTGCTTCTCTCATCCACTCCCATCATCCTCTGCTTCTCTCATCCACTCCCATCATCCTCTGCTTCCCCTATGCACTCCCATCATCCTCCGCTTCCCCTATCCACTCCCATCATCCTCTGCTTCCCTCATCCACTCCCATCATCCTCCGCTTCCCTCATCCACTCCCATCATCCTCTGCTTCTCTCATCCACTCCCATCATCCTCTGCTTCTCTCATCCACTCCCATCATCCTCTGCTTCCCCTATGCACTCCCATCATCCTCCGCTTCCCCTATCCACTCCCATCATCCTCTGCTTCCCTCATCCACTCCCATCATCCTCCGCTTCCCTCATCCACTCCCATCATCCTCTGCTTCCCTCATCCACTCCCATCATCCTCTGCTTCCCCTATGCACTCCCATCATCCTCCGCTTCCCCTATCCACTCCCATCATCCTCTGCTTCCCTCATCCACTCCCATCATCCTCCGCTTCCCCTATCCACTCCCATCATCCTCCGCTTCACCAACCACTCCCATCATCCTCTGCTTCCCTCATCCACTCCCATCATCCTCCGCTTCCCCTATCCACTCCCATCATCCTCTGCTTCACCATCCACTCCCATCATCCTCTGCTTCCCTCATCCACTCCCATCATCCTCCGCTTCCCTCATCCACTCCCATCATCCTCTGCTTCCCTCATCCACTCCCATCATCCTCCGCTTCCCCTACCCACTCCCATCATCCTCTGCTTCCCTCATCCACTCCCATCATCCTCTGCTTCCCTCATCCACTCCCATCATCCTCCGCTTCCCTCATCCACTCCCATCATCCTCTGCTTCCCTCATCCACTCCCATCATCCTCCGCTTCCCCTACCCACTCCCATCATCCTCCGCTTCCCTCATCCACTCCCATCATCCTCCGCTTCCCTCATCAACTCCCATCATCCTCCGCTTCCCTCATCCACTCCCATCATCCTCCGCTTCCCTCATCCACTCCCATCATCCTCCGCTTCCCTCATCCACTCCCATCATCCTCCGCTTCCCTCATCCACTCCCATCATCCTCCGCTTCCCTCATCCACTCCCATCATCCTCCGCTTCCCTCATCCACTCCCATCATCCTCCGCTTCCCTCATCCACTCCATCATCCTCCTCCCCGCTTCATCCACTCCCATCATCCTCTGCTTCCCTCATCCACTCCCATCATCCTCCGCTTCCCCTACCCACTCCCATCATCCTCTGCTTCCCTAATCCACTCCCATCATCCTCCGCTTCCCTCATCCACTCCCATCATCCTCCGCTTCCCTCATCCACTCCCATCATCCTCCGCTTCCCCTATCCACTCCCATCATCCTCTGCTTCCCTCATCCACTCCCATCATCCTCTGCTTCCCCTATCCACTCCCATCATCCTCTGCTTCCCTCATCCACTCCCATCATCCTCCGCTTCCCTCATCCACTCCCATCATCCTCCGCTTCCCTCATCCACTCCCATCATCCTCTGCTTCCCTCATCCACTCCCATCATCCTCTGCTTCCCTCATCCACTCCCATCATCCTCCGCTTCCCCTATCCACTCCCATCATCCTCCGCTTCCCTCATCCACTCCCATCATCCTCCGCTTCCCTCATCCACTCCCATCATCCTCCGCTTCCCTCATCCACTCCCATCATCCTCTGCTTCCCTCATCCACTCCCATCATCCTCTGCTTCCCTCATCCACTCCCATCATCCTCCGCTTCCCCTACCCACTCCCATCATCCTCTGCTTCCCTCATCCACTCCCATCATCCTCTGCTTCCCTCATCCACTCCCATCATCCTCCGCTTCCCTCATCCACTCCCATCATCCTCCGCTTCCCTCATCCACTCCCATCATCCTCTGCTTCCCTCATCCACTCCCATCATCCTCCGCTTCCCCTATCCACTCCCATCATCCTCTGCTTCCCTCCACTCCCATCATCCTCTGCTTCCCTCATCCACTCCCATCATCCTCCGCTTCCCTCCATCCACTCCCATCATCCTCCGCTTCCCCTATCCACTCCCATCATCCTCCGCTTCCCTCATCCACTCCCATCATCCTCTGCTTCCCCTATCCACTCCCATCATCCTCTGCTTCCCTCATCCACTCCCATCATCCTCCGCTTCCCCTATCCACTCCCATCATCCTCTGCTTCCCTCATCCACTCCCATCATCCTCTGCTTCCCCTATCCACTCCCATCATCCTCCGCTTTCCTCATCCACTCCCATCATCCTCTGCTTCCCTCATCCACTCCCATCATCCTCCGCTTCCCCTATCCACTCCCATCATCCTCTGCTTCCCTCATCCACTCCCATCATCCTCCGCTTCCCTCATCCACTCCCATCATCCTCCGCTTCCCTCATCCACTCCCATCATCCTCCGCTTCCCTCATCCACTCCCATCATCCTCTGCTTCCCTCATCCACTCCCATCATCCTCCGCTTCCCTCATCCACTCCCATCATCCTCTGCTTCTCTCATCCACTCCCATCATCCTCTGCTTCCCCTATGCACTCCCATCATCCTCCGCTTCCCTCATCCACTCCCATCATCCTCCGCTTCCCTCATCCACTCCCATCATCCTCTGCTTCCCTCATCCACTCCCATCATCCTCCGCTTCCCCTACCCACTCCCATCATCCTCTGCTTCCCTCATCCACTCCCATCATCCTCCGCTTCCCCTACCCACTCCCATCATCCTCTGCTTCCCTAATCCACTCCCATCATCCTCCGCTTCCCTCATCCACTCCCATCATCCTCCGCTTCCCTCATCCACTCCCATCATCCTCCGCTTCCCCTATCCACTCCCATCATCCTCTGCTTCCCTCATCCACTCCCATCATCCTCCGCTTCCCTCATCCACTCCCATCATCCTCCGCTTCCCCTATCCACTCCCATCATCCTCTGCTTCCCTCATCCACTCCCATCATCCTCCGCTTCCCTCATCCACTCCCATCATCCTCTGCTTCCCTCATCCACTCCCATCATCCTCCGCTTCCCCTACCCACTCCCATCATCCTCTGCTTCCCCTATCCACTCCCATCATCCTCTGCTTCCCTCATCCACTCCCATCATCCTCCGCTTCCCTCATCCACTCCCATCATCCTCTGCTTCCCTCATCCACTCCCATCATCCTCCGCTTCCCTCATCCACTCCCATCATCCTCCGCTTCCCTCATCCACTCCCATCATCCTCCGCTTCACTCATCCACTCCCATCATCCTCCGCTTCCCCTACCCACTCCCATCATCCTCTGCTTCACCATCCACTCCCATCATCCTCCGCTTCCCTCATCCACTCCCATCATCCTCTGCTTCCCTCATCCACTCCCATCATCCTCCGCTTCCCTCATCCACTCCCATCATCCTCTGCTTCCCTCATCCACTCCCATCATCCTCCGCTTCCCTCATCCACTCCCATCATCCTCTGCTTCCCCTATCCACTCCCATCATCCTCCGCTTTCCTCATCCACTCCCATCATCCTCTGCTTCCCTCATCCACTCCCATCATCCTCTGCTTCCCTCATCCACTCCCATCATCCTCCGCTTCCCCTATCCACTCCCATCATCCTCCGCTTCCCTCATCCACTCCCATCATCCTCCGCTTCCCTCATCCACTCCCATCATCCTCCGCTTCCCTCATCCACTCCCATCATCCTCTGCTTCCCTCATCCACTCCCATCATCCTCTGCTTCCCTCATCCACTCCCA
Source organism: Rana kukunoris (assembly GCA_029574335.1). Lineage (NCBI taxonomy): Eukaryota > Metazoa > Chordata > Amphibia > Anura > Ranidae > Rana > Rana kukunoris. The sequence continues at coordinate 16,714 of JAJQKJ010001755.1, forward strand.
TCATCCTCCGCTTCCCTCATCCACTCCCATCATCCTCTGCTTCCCTCATCCACTCCCATCATCCTCCGCTTCCCTCATCCACTCCCATCATCCTCCGCTTCCCTCATCCACTCCCATCATCCTCCGCTTCCCTCATCCACTCCCATCATCCTCTGCTTCCCTCATCCACTCCCATCATCCTCCGCTCCCCTATCCACTCCCATCATCCTCTGCTTCCCTCATCCACTCCCATCATCCTCTGCTTCCCTCATCCACTCCCATCATCCTCCGCTTCCCTCATCCACTCCCATCATCCTCCGCTTCCCCTATCCACTCCCATCATCCTCCGCTTCCCTCATCCACTCCCATCATCCTCTGCTTCCCCTATCCACTCCCATCATCCTCTGCTTCCCTCATCCACTCCCATCATCCTCCGCTTCCCCTATCCACTCCCATCATCCTCTGCTTCCCTCATCCACTCCCATCATCCTCTGCTTCCCCTATCCACTCCCATCATCCTCCGCTTTCCTCATCCACTCCCATCATCCTCTGCTTCCCTCATCCACTCCCATCATCCTCTGCTTCCCTCATCCACTCCCATCATCCTCCGCTTCCCCTATCCACTCCCATCATCCTCTGCTTCCCTCATCCACTCCCATCATCCTCCGCTTCCCTCATCCACTCCCATCATCCTCCGCTTCCCTCATCCACTCCCATCATCCTCCGCTTCCCTCATCCACTCCCATCATCCTCCGCTTCCCTCATCCACTCCCATCATCCTCTGCTTCCCTCATCCACTCCCATCATCCTCCGCTTCCCTCATCCACTCCCATCATCCTCTGCTTCTCTCATCCACTCCCATCATCCTCTGCTTCCCCTATGCACTCCCATCATCCTCCGCTTCCCTCATCCACTTCCATCATCCTCCGCTTCCCTCATCCACTCCCATCATCCTCTGCTTCCCTCATCCACTCCCATCATCCTCCGCTTCCCCTATCCACTCCCATCATCCTCTGCTTCCCTCATCCACTCCCATCATCCTCTGCTTCCCTCATCCACTCCCATCATCCTCCGCTTCCCTCATCCACTCCCATCATCCTCTGCTTCTCTCATCCACTCCCATCATCCTCTGCTTCCCTCATCCACTCCCATCATCCTCCGCTTCCCTCATCCACTCCCATCATCCTCCGCTTCCCTCATCCACTCCCATCATCCTCCGCTTCCCTCATCCACTCCCATCATCCTCCGCTTCCCTCATCCACTCCCATCATCCTCCGCTTCCCTCATCCACTCCCATCATCCTCCGCTTCCCTCATCCACTCCCATCATCCTCCGCTTCCCTCATCCACTCCCATCATCCTCCGCTTCACCATCCACTCCCATCATCCTCCGCTTCCCTCATCCACTCCCATCATCCTCTGCTTCCCTCATCCACTCCCATCATCCTCCGCTTCCCTCATCCACTCCCATCATCCTCCGCTTCCCTCATCCACTCCCATCATCCTCTGCTTCTCTCATCCACTCCCATCATCCTCTGCTTCCCTCATCCACTCCCATCATCCTCCGCTTCCCTCATCAACTCCCATCATCCTCCGCTTCCCTCATCCACTCCCATCATCCTCCGCTTCCCTCATCCACTCCCATCATCCTCCGCTTCCCTCATCCACTCCCATCATCCTCCGCTTCCCTCATCCACTCCCATCATCCTCCGCTTCCCTCATCCACTCCCATCATCCTCCGCTTCCCTCATCCACTCCCATCATCCTCCGCTTCCCTCATCCACTCCCATCATCCTCCGCTTCACCATCCACTCCCATCATCCTCCGCTTCCCTCATCCACTCCCATCATCCTCTGCTTCCCTCATCCACTCCCATCATCCTCCGCTTCCCTCATCCACTCCCATCATCCTCCGCTTCCCTCATCCACTCCCATCATCCTCCGCTTCACTCATCCACTCCCATCATCCTCCGCTTCCCCTACCCACTCCCATCATCCTCTGCTTCACCATCCACTCCCATCATCCTCTGCTTCCCTCATCCACTCCCATCATCCTCTGCTTCCCTCATCCACTCCCATCATCCTCCGCTTCCCTCATCCACTCCCATCATCCTCTGCTTCACCATCCACTCCCATCATCCTCTGCTTCCCTCATCCACTCCCATCATCCTCTGCTTCCCTCATCCACTCCCATCATCCTCCGCTTCCCTCATCCACTCCCATCATCCTCTGCTTCCCTCATCCACTCCCATCATCCTCCGCTTCCCTCATCCACTCCCATCATCCTCTGCTTCCCCTATCCACTCCCATCATCCTCCGCTTTCCTCATCCACTCCCATCATCCTCTGCTTCCCTCATCCACTCCCATCATCCTCTGCTTCCCTCATCCACTCCCATCATCCTCCGCTTCCCCTATCCACTCCCATCATCCTCCGCTTCCCTCATCCACTCCCATCATCCTCCGCTTCCCTCATCCACTCCCATCATCCTCCGCTTCCCTCATCCACTCCCATCATCCTCTGCTTCCCTCATCCACTCCCATCATCCTCTGCTTCCCTCATCCACTCCCATCATCCTCCGCTTCCCTCATCCACTCCCATCATCCTCTGCTTCCCTCATCCACTCCCATCATCCTCTGCTTCCCTCATCCACTCCCATCATCCTCCGCTTCCCTCATCCACTCCCATCATCCTCCGCTTCCCTCATCCACTCCCATCATCCTCTGCTTCCCTCATCCACTCCCATCATCCTCCGCTTCCCCTATCCACTCCCATCATCCTCTGCTTCCCTCATCCACTCCCATCATCCTCTGCTTCCCTCATCCACTCCCATCATCCTCCGCTTCCCTCATCCACTCCCATCATCCTCCGCTTCCCCTATCCACTCCCATCATCCTCCGCTTCCCTCATCCACTCCCATCATCCTCTGCTTCCCCTATCCACTCCCATCATCCTCTGCTTCCCTCATCCACTCCCATCATCCTCCGCTTCCCTATCCACTCCCATCATCCTCTGCTTCCCTCATCAACTCCCATCATCCTCCGCTTCCCTCATCCACTCCCATCATCCTCCGCTTCCCTCATCCACTCCCATCATCCTCCGCTTCCCTCATCCACTCCCATCATCCTCCGCTTCCCTCATCCACTCCCATCATCCTCCGCTTCCCTCATCCACTCCCATCATCCTCCGCTTCCCTCATCCACTCCCATCATCCTCCGCTTCCCTCATCCACTCCCATCATCCTCCGCTTCCCTCATCCACTCCCATCATCCTCTGCTTCCCTCATCCACTCCCATCATCCTCCGCTTCCCCTACCCACTCCCATCATCCTCTGCTTCCCTAATCCACTCCCATCATCCTCCGCTTCCCTCATCCACTCCCATCATCCTCCGCTTCCCTCATCCACTCCCATCATCCTCCGCTTCCCCTATCCACTCCCATCATCCTCTGCTTCCCTCATCCACTCCCATCATCCTCTGCTTCCCCTATCCACTCCCATCATCCTCTGCTTCCCTCATCCACTCCCATCATCCTCCGCTTCCCTCATCCACTCCCATCATCCTCCGCTTCCCTCATCCACTCCCATCATCCTCTGCTTCCCTCATCCACTCCCATCATCCTCTGCTTCCCTCATCCACTCCCATCATCCTCCGCTTCCCCTATCCACTCCCATCATCCTCCGCTTCCCTCATCCACTCCCATCATCCTCCGCTTCCCTCATCCACTCCCATCATCCTCCGCTTCCCTCATCCACTCCCATCATCCTCCGCTTCCCTCATCCACTCCCATCATCCTCTGCTTCCCTCATCCACTCCCATCATCCTCTGCTTCCCTCATCCACTCCCATCATCCTCCGCTTCCCCTATCCACTCCCATCATCCTCCGCTTCCCTCATCCACTCCCATCATCCTCCGCTTCCCTCATCCACTCCCATCATCCTCCGCTTCCCTCATCCACTCCCATCATCCTCTGCTTCCCTCATCCACTCCCATCATCCTCCGCTTCCCCTACCCACTCCCATCATCCTCTGCTTCCCTCATCCACTCCCATCATCCTCTGCTTCCCTCATCCACTCCCATCATCCTCCGCTTCCCTCATCCACTCCCATCATCCTCCGCTTCCCTCATCCACTCCCATCATCCTCTGCTTCCCTCATCCACTCCCATCATCCTCCGCTTCCCCTATCCACTCCCATCATCCTCTGCTTCCCTCCACTCCCATCATCCTCTGCTTCCCTCATCCACTCCCATCATCCTCCGCTTCCCTCATCCACTCCCATCATCCTCCGCTTCCCCTATCCACTCCCATCATCCTCCGCTTCCCTCATCCACTCCCATCATCCTCTGCTTCCCCTATCCACTCCCATCATCCTCTGCTTCCCTCATCCACTCCCATCATCCTCCGCTTCCCCTATCCACTCCCATCATCCTCTGCTTCCCTCATCCACTCCCATCATCCTCTGCTTCCCCTATCCACTCCCATCATCCTCCGCTTTCCTCATCCACTCCCATCATCCTCTGCTTCCCTCATCCACTCCCATCATCCTCCGCTTCCCCTATCCACTCCCATCATCCTCCGCTTTCCTCATCCACTCCCATCATCCTCTGCTTCCCTCATCCACTCCCATCATCCTCCGCTTCCCTCATCCACTCCCATCATCCTCCGCTTCCCTCATCCACTCCCATCATCCTCCGCTTCCCTCATCCACTCCCATCATCCTCCGCTTCCCTCATCCACTCCCATCATCCTCTGCTTCCCTCATCCACTCCCATCATCCTCCGCTTCCCTCATCCACTCCCATCATCCTCTGCTTCTCTCATCCACTCCCATCATCCTCTGCTTCCCCTATGCACTCCCATCATCTCCGCTTCCCATCCACTCCCATCATCCTCCGCTTCCCTCATCCACTCCCATCATCCTCCGCTTCCCCTACCCACTCCCATCATCCTCTGCTTCCCTCATCCACTCCCATCATCCTCCGCTTCCCCTACCCACTCCCATCATCCTCTGCTTCCCTCATCCACTCCCATCATCCTCCGCTTCCCCTACCCACTCCCATCATCCTCTGCTTCCCTAATCCACTCCCATCATCCTCCGCTTCCCTCATCCACTCCCATCATCCTCCGCTTCCCTCATCCACTCCCATCATCCTCCGCTTCCCCTATCCACTCCCATCATCCTCTGCTTCCCTCATCCACTCCCATCATCCTCCGCTTCCCTCATCCACTCCCATCATCCTCCGCTTCCCCTATCCACTCCCATCATCCTCTGCTTCCCTCATCCACTCCCATCATCCTCCGCTTCCCTCATCCACTCCCATCATCCTCTGCTTCCCTCATCCACTCCCATCATCCTCCGCTTCCCCTACCCACTCCCATCATCCTCTGCTTCCCCTATCCACTCCCATCATCCTCTGCTTCCCTCATCCACTCCCATCATCCTCCGCTTCCCTCATCCACTCCCATCATCCTCTGCTTCCCTCATCCACTCCCATCATCCTCCGCTTCCCTCATCCACTCCCATCATCCTCCGCTTCCCTCATCCACTCCCATCATCCTCCGCTTCACTCATCCACTCCCATCATCCTCCGCTTCCCCTACCCACTCCCATCATCCTCTGCTTCACCATCCACTCCCATCATCCTCCGCTTCCCTCATCCACTCCCATCATCCTCTGCTTCCCTCATCCACTCCCATCATCCTCCGCTTCCCTCATCCACTCCCATCATCCTCTGCTTCCCTCATCCACTCCCATCATCCTCCGCTTCCCTCATCCACTCCCATCATCCTCTGCTTCCCCTATCCACTCCCATCATCCTCCGCTTTCCTCATCCACTCCCATCATCCTCTGCTTCCCTCATCCACTCCCATCATCCTCTGCTTCCCTCATCCACTCCCATCATCCTCCGCTTCCCCTATCCACTCCCATCATCCTCCGCTTCCCCTATCCACTCCCATCATCCTCCGCTTCCCTCATCCACTCCCATCATCCTCCGCTTCCCTCATCCACTCCCATCATCCTCCGCTTCCCTCATCCACTCCCATCATCCTCTGCTTCCCTCATCCACTCCCATCATCCTCTGCTTCCCTCATCCACTCCCATCATCCTCCGCTTCCCTCATCCACTCCCATCATCCTCTGCTTCCCTCATCCACTCCCATCATCCTCCGCTTCCCTCATCCACTCCCATCATCCTCCGCTTCCCTCATCCACTCCCATCATCCTCCGCTTCCCTCATCCACTCCCATCATCCTCTGCTTCCCTCATCCACTCCCATCATCCTCCGCTTCCCCTATCCACTCCCATCATCCTCTGCTTCCCTCATCCACTCCCATCATCCTCTGCTTCCCTCATCCACTCCCATCATCCTCCGCTTCCCTCATCCACTCCCATCATCCTCCGCTTCCCCTATCCACTCCCATCATCCTCCGCTTCCCTCATCCACTCCCATCATCCTCTGCTTCCCCTATCCACTCCCATCATCCTCTGCTTCCCTCATCCACTCCCATCATCCTCCGCTTCCCCTATCCACTCCCATCATCCTCTGCTTCCCTCATCCACTCCCATCATCCTCTGCTTCCCCTATCCACTCCCATCATCCTCCGCTTTCCTCATCCACTCCCATCATCCTCTGCTTCCCTCATCCACTCCCATCATCCTCTGCTTCCCTCATCCACTCCCATCATCCTCCGCTTCCCCTATCCACTCCCATCATCCTCTGCTTCCCTCATCCACTCCCATCATCCTCCGCTTCCCTCATCCACTCCCATCATCCTCCGCTTCCCTCATCCACTCCCATCATCCTCCGCTTCCCTCATCCACTCCCATCATCCTCCGCTTCCCTCATCCACTCCCATCATCCTCTGCTTCCCTCATCCACTCCCATCATCCTCCGCTTCCCTCATCCACTCCCATCATCCTCTGCTTCTCTCATCCACTCCCATCATCCTCTGCTTCCCCTATGCACTCCCATCATCCTCCGCTTCCCTCATCCACTTCCATCATCCTCCGCTTCCCTCATCCACTCCCATCATCCTCTGCTTCCCTCATCCACTCCCATCATCCTCCGCTTCCCCTATCCACTCCCATCATCCTCTGCTTCCCTCATCCACTCCCATCATCCTCTGCTTCCCTCATCCACTCCCATCATCCTCCGCTTCCCTCATCCACTCCCATCATCCTCTGCTTCTCTCATCCACTCCCATCATCCTCTGCTTCCCTCATCCACTCCCATCATCCTCCGCTTCCCTCATCCACTCCCATCATCCTCCGCTTCCCTCATCCACTCCCATCATCCTCCGCTTCCCTCATCCACTCCCATCATCCTCCGCTTCCCTCATCCACTCCCATCATCCTCCGCTTCCCTCATCCACTCCCATCATCCTCCGCTTCCCTCATCCACTCCCATCATCCTCCGCTTCCCTCATCCACTCCCATCATCCTCCGCTTCACCATCCACTCCCATCATCCTCCGCTTCCCTCATCCACTCCCATCATCCTCTGCTTCCCTCATCCACTCCCATCATCCTCCGCTTCCCTCATCCACTCCCATCATCCTCCGCTTCCCTCATCCACTCCCATCATCCTCTGCTTCTCTCATCCACTCCCATCATCCTCTGCTTCCCTCATCCACTCCCATCATCCTCCGCTTCCCTCATCAACTCCCATCATCCTCCGCTTCCCTCATCCACTCCCATCATCCTCCGCTTCCCTCATCCACTCCCATCATCCTCCGCTTCCCTCATCCACTCCCATCATCCTCCGCTTCCCTCATCCACTCCCATCATCCTCCGCTTCCCTCATCCACTCCCATCATCCTCCGCTTCCCTCATCCACTCCCATCATCCTCCGCTTCCCTCATCCACTCCCATCATCCTCCGCTTCACCATCCACTCCCATCATCCTCCGCTTCCCTCATCCACTCCCATCATCCTCTGCTTCCCTCATCCACTCCCATCATCCTCCGCTTCCCTCATCCACTCCCATCATCCTCCGCTTCCCTCATCCACTCCCATCATCCTCCGCTTCACTCATCCACTCCCATCATCCTCCGCTTCCCCTACCCACTCCCATCATCCTCTGCTTCACCATCCACTCCCATCATCCTCTGCTTCCCTCATCCACTCCCATCATCCTCTGCTTCCCTCATCCACTCCCATCATCCTCCGCTTCCCTCATCCACTCCCATCATCCTCTGCTTCACCATCCACTCCCATCATCCTCTGCTTCCCTCATCCACTCCCATCATCCTCTGCTTCCCTCATCCACTCCCATCATCCTCCGCTTCCCTCATCCACTCCCATCATCCTCTGCTTCCCTCATCCACTCCCATCATCCTCCGCTTCCCTCATCCACTCCCATCATCCTCTGCTTCCCCTATCCACTCCCATCATCCTCCGCTTTCCTCATCCACTCCCATCATCCTCTGCTTCCCTCATCCACTCCCATCATCCTCTGCTTCCCTCATCCACTCCCATCATCCTCCGCTTCCCCTATCCACTCCCATCATCCTCCGCTTCCCTCATCCACTCCCATCATCCTCCGCTTCCCTCATCCACTCCCATCATCCTCCGCTTCCCTCATCCACTCCCATCATCCTCTGCTTCCCTCATCCACTCCCATCATCCTCTGCTTCCCTCATCCACTCCCATCATCCTCCGCTTCCCTCATCCACTCCCATCATCCTCTGCTTCCCTCATCCACTCCCATCATCCTCTGCTTCCCTCATCCACTCCCATCATCCTCCGCTTCCTCATCCACTCCCATCATCCTCCGCTTCCCTCATCCACTCCCATCATCCTCTGCTTCCCTCATCCACTCCCATCATCCTCCGCTTCCCCTATCCACTCCCATCATCCTCTGCTTCCCTCATCCACTCCCATCATCCTCTGCTTCCCTCATCCACTCCCATCATCCTCCGCTTCCCTCATCCACTCCCATCATCCTCCGCTTCCCCTATCCACTCCCATCATCCTCCGCTTCCCTCATCCACTCCCATCATCCTCTGCTTCCCCTATCCACTCCCATCATCCTCTGCTTCCCTCATCCACTCCCATCATCCTCCGCTTCCCCTATCCACTCCCATCATCCTCTGCTTCCCTCATCAACTCCCATCATCCTCCGCTTCCCTCATCCACTCCCATCATCCTCCGCTTCCCTCATCCACTCCCATCATCCTCCGCTTCCCTCATCCACTCCCATCATCCTCCGCTTCCCTCATCCACTCCCATCATCCTCCGCTTCCCTCATCCACTCCCATCATCCTCCGCTTCCCTCATCCACTCCCATCATCCTCCGCTTCCCTCATCCACTCCCATCATCCTCCGCTTCCCTCATCCACTCCCATCATCCTCTGCTTCCCTCATCCACTCCCATCATCCTCCGCTTCCCCTACCCACTCCCATCATCCTCTGCTTCCCTAATCCACTCCCATCATCCTCCGCTTCCTCATCCACTCCCATCATCCTCCGCTTCCCTCATCCACTCCCATCATCCTCCGCTTCCCTATCCACTCCCATCATCCTCTGCTTCCCTCATCCACTCCCATCATCCTCTGCTTCCCCTATCCACTCCCATCATCCTCTGCTTCCCTCATCCACTCCCATCATCCTCCGCTTCCCTCATCCACTCCCATCATCCTCCGCTTCCCTCATCCACTCCCATCATCCTCTGCTTCCCTCATCCACTCCCATCATCCTCTGCTTCCCTCATCCACTCCCATCATCCTCCGCTTCCCCTATCCACTCCCATCATCCTCCGCTTCCCTCATCCACTCCCATCATCCTCCGCTTCCCTCATCCACTCCCATCATCCTCCGCTTCCCTCATCCACTCCCATCATCCTCCGCTTCCCTCATCCACTCCCATCATCCTCTGCTTCCCTCATCCACTCCCATCATCCTCTGCTTCCCTCATCCACTCCCATCATCCTCCGCTTCCCCTATCCACTCCCATCATCCTCCGCTTCCCTCATCCACTCCCATCATCCTCCGCTTCCCTCATCCACTCCCATCATCCTCCGCTTCCCTCATCCACTCCCATCATCCTCTGCTTCCCTCATCCACTCCCATCATCCTCCGCTTCCCCTACCCACTCCCATCATCCTCTGCTTCCCTCATCCACTCCCATCATCCTCTGCTTCCCTCATCCACTCCCATCATCCTCCGCTTCCCTCATCCACTCCCATCATCCTCCGCTTCCCTCATCCACTCCCATCATCCTCTGCTTCCCTCATCCACTCCCATCATCCTCCGCTTCCCCTATCCACTCCCATCATCCTCTGCTTCCCTCCACTCCCATCATCCTCTGCTTCCCTCATCCACTCCCATCATCCTCCGCTTCCCTCATCCACTCCCATCATCCTCCGCTTCCCCTATCCACTCCCATCATCCTCCGCTTCCCTCATCCACTCCCATCATCCTCTGCTTCCCCTATCCACTCCCATCATCCTCTGCTTCCCTCATCCACTCCCATCATCCTCCGCTTCCCCTATCCACTCCCATCATCCTCTGCTTCCCTCATCCACTCCCATCATCCTCTGCTTCCCCTATCCACTCCCATCATCCTCCGCTTTCCTCATCCACTCCCATCATCCTCTGCTTCCCTCATCCACTCCCATCATCCTCCGCTTCCCCTATCCACTCCCATCATCCTCTGCTTCCCTCATCCACTCCCATCATCCTCCGCTTCCCTCATCCACTCCCATCATCCTCCGCTTCCCTCATCCACTCCCATCATCCTCCGCTTCCCTCATCCACTCCCATCATCCTCTGCTTCCCTCATCCACTCCCATCATCCTCCGCTTCCCTCATCATCCACTCCATCATCCTCTGCTTCTCTCATCCACTCCCATCATCCTCTGCTTCCCCTATGCACTCCCATCATCCTCCGCTTCCCTCATCCACTCCCATCATCCTCCGCTTCCCTCATCCACTCCCATCATCCTCTGCTTCCCTCATCCACTCCCATCATCCTCCGCTTCCCTACCCACTCCCATCATCCTCTGCTTCCCTCATCCACTCCCATCATCCTCCGCTTCCCCTACCCACTCCCATCATCCTCTGCTTCCCTAATCCACTCCCATCATCCTCCGCTTCCCTCATCCACTCCCATCATCCTCCGCTTCCCTCATCCACTCCCATCATCCTCCGCTTCCCCTATCCACTCCCATCATCCTCTGCTTCCCTCATCCACTCCCATCATCCTCCGCTTCCCTCATCCACTCCCATCATCCTCCGCTTCCCCTATCCACTCCCATCATCCTCTGCTTCCCTCATCCACTCCCATCATCCTCCGCTTCCCTCATCCACTCCCATCATCCTCTGCTTCCCTCATCCACTCCCATCATCCTCCGCTTCCCCTACCCACTCCCATCATCCTCTGCTTCCCCTATCCACTCCCATCATCCTCTGCTTCCCTCATCCACTCCCATCATCCTCCGCTTCCCTCATCCACTCCCATCATCCTCTGCTTCCCTCATCCACTCCCATCATCCTCCGCTTCCCTCATCCACTCCCATCATCCTCCGCTTCCCTCATCCACTCCCATCATCCTCCGCTTCACTCATCCACTCCCATCATCCTCCGCTTCCCCTACCCACTCCCATCATCCTCTGCTTCACCATCCACTCCCATCATCCTCCGCTTCCCTCATCCACTCCCATCATCCTCTGCTTCCCTCATCCACTCCCATCATCCTCCGCTTCCCTCATCCACTCCCATCATCCTCTGCTTCCCTCATCCACTCCCATCATCCTCCGCTTCCCTCATCCACTCCCATCATCCTCTGCTTCCCCTATCCACTCCCATCATCCTCCGCTTTCCTCATCCACTCCCATCATCCTCTGCTTCCCTCATCCACTCCCATCATCCTCTGCTTCCCTCATCCCATCCCATCATCCTCCGCTTCCCCCTATCCACTCCCATCATCCTCCGCTTCCCTCATCCCACTCCCATCATCCTCCGCTTCCCTCATCCACTCCCATCCATCCTCCGCTTCCCTCATCCACTCCCATCATCCTCTGCTTCCCTCATCCCACCCATCATCCTCTGCTTCCCTCATCCACCTCCCCATCCTCCGCCTCCCACCACTCCCATCCATCCTCTGCTTCCCTCATCCACTCCCATCATCCTCCGCTTCCCTCATCCACTCCCATCATCCTCCGCTTCCCTCATCCCACCCATCATCCTCCGCTTCCCTCATCCACTCCCATCATCCTCTGCTTCCCTCATCCACTCCCATCATCCTCCGCTTCCCCTATCCACTCCCATCATCCTCTGCTTCCCTCATCCACTCCCATCATCCTCTGCTTCCCTCATCCACTCCCATCATCCTCCGCTTCCCTCATCCACCCCATCCATCCTCCGCTTCCCCTATCCACTCCCATCATCCTCCGCTTCCCTCATCCACTCCCATCATCCTCTGCTTCCCCTATCCACTCCCATCATCCTCTGCTTCCCTCATCCACTCCCATCATCCTCCGCTTCCCCTATCCACTCCCATCATCCTCTGCTTCCCTCATCCACTCCCATCATCCTCTGCTTCCCCTATCCACTCCCATCATCCTCCGCTTTCCTCATCCACTCCCATCATCCTCTGCTTCCCTCATCCACTCCCATCATCCTCTGCTTCCCTCATCCACTCCCATCATCCTCCGCTTCCCCTATCCACTCCCATCATCCTCTGCTTCCCTCATCCACTCCCATCATCCTCCGCTTCCCTCATCCACTCCCATCATCCTCCGCTTCCCTCATCCACTCCCATCATCCTCCGCTTCCCTCATCCACTCCCATCATCCTCCGCTTCCCTCATCCACTCCCATCATCCTCTGCTTCCCTCATCCACTCCCATCATCCTCCGCTTCCCTCATCCACTCCCATCATCCTCTGCTTCTCTCATCCACTCCCATCATCCTCTGCTTCCCCTATGCACTCCCATCATCCTCCGCTTCCCTCATCCACTCCCATCATCCTCCGCTTCCCTCATCCACTCCCATCATCCTCTGCTTCCCTCATCCACTCCCATCATCCTCCGCTTCCCCTATCCACTCCCATCATCCTCTGCTTCCCTCATCCACTCCCATCATCCTCTGCTTCCCTCATCCACTCCCATCATCCTCCGCTTCCCTCATCCACTCCCATCATCCTCTGCTTCTCTCATCCACTCCCATCATCCTCTGCTTCCCTCATCCACTCCCATCATCCTCCGCTTCCCTCATCCACTCCCATCATCCACTCCCTCATCCTCCTCCGCTTCCCTCATCCACTCCCATCATCCTCCGCTTCCCTCATCCACTCCCATCATCCTCCGCTTCCCTCATCCACTCCCATCATCCTCCGCTTCCCTCATCCACTCCCATCATCCTCCGCTTCCCTCATCCACTCCCATCATCCTCCGCTTCCCTCATCCACTCCCATCATCCTCCGCTTCCCTCATCCACTCCCATCATCCTCCGCTTCACCATCCACTCCCATCATCCTCCGCTTCCCTCATCCACTCCCATCATCCTCTGCTTCCCTCATCCACTCCCATCATCCTCCGCTTCCCTCATCCACTCCCATCATCCTCCGCTTCCCTCATCCACTCCCATCATCCTCTGCTTCTCTCATCCACTCCCATCATCCTCTGCTTCCCTCATCCACTCCCATCATCCTCCGCTTCCCTCATCAACTCCCATCATCCTCCGCTTCCCTCATCCACTCCCATCATCCTCCGCTTCCCTCATCCACTCCCATCATCCTCCGCTTCCCTCATCCACTCCCATCATCCTCCGCTTCCCTCATCCACTCCCATCATCCTCCGCTTCCCTCATCCACTCCCATCATCCTCCGCTTCCCTCATCCACTCCCATCATCCTCCGCTTCCCTCATCCACTCCCATCATCCTCCGCTTCACCATCCACTCCCATCATCCTCCGCTTCCCTCATCCACTCCCATCATCCTCTGCTTCCCTCATCCACTCCCATCATCCTCCGCTTCCCTCATCCACTCCCATCATCCTCCGCTTCCCTCATCCACTCCCATCATCCTCCGCTTCACTCATCCACTCCCATCATCCTCCGCTTCCCCTACCCACTCCCATCATCCTCTGCTTCACCATCCACTCCCATCATCCTCTGCTTCCCTCATCCACTCCCATCATCCTCTGCTTCCCTCATCCACTCCCATCATCCTCCGCTTCCCTCATCCACTCCCATCATCCTCTGCTTCACCATCCACTCCCATCATCCTCTGCTTCCCTCATCCACTCCCATCATCCTCTGCTTCCCTCATCCACTCCCATCATCCTCCGCTTCCCTCATCCACTCCCATCATCCTCTGCTTCCCTCATCCACTCCCATCATCCTCCGCTTCCCTCATCCACTCCCATCATCCTCTGCTTCCCCTATCCACTCCCATCATCCTCCGCTTTCCTCATCCACTCCCATCATCCTCTGCTTCCCTCATCCACTCCCATCATCCTCTGCTTCCCTCATCCACTCCCATCATCCTCCGCTTCCCCTATCCACTCCCATCATCCTCCGCTTCCCTCATCCACTCCCATCATCCTCCGCTTCCCTCATCCACTCCATCATCCTCCGCTTCCCTCATCCACTCCCATCATCCTCTGCTTCCCTCATCCACTCCCATCATCCTCTGCTTCCCTCATCCACTCCCATCATCCTCCGCTTCCCTCATCCACTCCCATCATCCTCTGCTTCCCTCATCCACTCCCATCATCCTCTGCTTCCCTCATCCACTCCCATCATCCTCCGCTTCCCTCATCCACTCCCATCATCCTCCGCTTCCCTCATCCACTCCCATCATCCTCTGCTTCCCTCATCCACTCCATCATCCTCCGCTTCCCCTATCCACTCCCATCATCCTCTGCTTCCCTCATCCACTCCCATCATCCTCTGCTTCCCTCATCCACTCCCATCATCCTCCGCTTCCCTCATCCACTCCCATCATCCTCCGCTTCCCCTATCCACTCCCATCATCCTCCGCTTCCCTCATCCACTCCCATCATCCTCTGCTTCCCCTATCCACTCCCATCATCCTCTGCTTCCCTCATCCACTCCCATCATCCTCCGCTTCCCCTATCCACTCCCATCATCCTCTGCTTCCCTCATCCACTCCCATCATCCTCTGCTTCCCCTATCCACTCCCATCATCCTCCGCTTTCCTCATCCACTCCCATCATCCTCTGCTTCCCTCATCCACTCCCATCATCCTCTGCTTCCCTCATCCACTCCCATCATCCTCCGCTTCCCCTATCCCCACTCCCATCATCCTCTGCTTCCCTCATCCACTCCATCATCCTCCGCTTCCCTCATCCACTCCCATCATCCTCCGCTTCCCTCATCCACTCCCATCATCCTCCGCTTCCCTCATCCACTCCCATCATCCTCCGCTTCCCTCATCCACACTCCCATCATCCTCCGCTTCCCTCATCCACTCCCATCATCCTCCGCTTCCCTCATCCACTCCCATCATCCTCAGCTTCTCTCATCCACACCCCATCATCCTCTGCTTCCCTCATCCACTCCCATCATCCTCCGCTTCCCTCATCCACTCCCATCATCCTCTTTGATACATATTGTTGTCTTCTCTCGGACAGGCGGAGCGGGAAGTTGGTGGGAAGAATTATGAGGTTTTGGCTCGGAGGTCTCGGAGATTCGCAGTGCTGAGCATTGTTCTCTTTGTGGGGGGGTTGGTGCTTCTGCCGGTGCTGGTGGTCCTCATATCGTACGTCATGACGCTTATTGGATGATCTCCACCGCGTTACACTCCGCATGGGGGGCGCCGGACTACCCGAACACCACCACATGAGTCAACTGAAGGTCATCTATAGAGAGCATTCAAAGGACTCCCCGCCCTCCACTGTACACCATGCTGACTCCGCCCCATCTACAGACTCCGCCCCATCTACAGACTCCACCCTCCACTGTACACCATGCTGACTCTACACACTCCGCCCTCCACCACCACCCCAGTGCCGACTCCGCCCCATCTACAGACTCCACCCTCCACTGTACACCAGGCTGACTCCGCCCCATCTACACACTCCGCCCTCCACCACCACCCCAGTGCCGACTCCGCCCCATCTACAGACTCCACCCTCCACTGTACACCAGGCTGACTCCGCCCCATCTACACACTCCGCCCTCCACCATCACCCCAGTGCCAACTCCGCCCCATCTACAGACTCCGCCCTCCACCATCACCCCAGTGCCGACTCCGCCCCATCTACAAACTCCGCCCTCCACCATCACCCCAGTGTTGACTCCGCCCCATCTACAGACTCCGCCCTCCACCATCACCCCAGTGCCGACTCCGCCCCATCTACAAACTCCGCCCTCCACCATCACCCCAGTGCTGACTCCGCCCCATCTACAGACTCCGCCCTCCACCATCACCCCAGTGCTGACTCCGCCCCATCTACAGACTCCGCCCTTCACTGTACACCATGGTGACTCCGCCCCTTCTACAGACTCCTCCCCACTGAATACACCCTGTGTACAGACTCCGCCCCCACTGAATACACCCTGTGTACAGACTCCTCCCCACTGAATACGCCCTGTGTATAGACTCCACCCATGTTTTGTATTATTTGTATATTATTAAATATTTTTCTATTTGGTTTATATAAAATAAAACTTGGACTTGTCTTCATTGATGTCGGACGATATTTGTGTGAACGAGGGGGGGGGGGGGAGGGGTGGGACTTCCTCTGAGCGGCAGATAAAAATCTTAGGGCCCGCTGTGATTGGCCGCAATCATCGAGATGGGAGGAGCACATGCGGTGCTGGGATTGGTAAACATAAGATGGCGCTCTCAGATTAGGGTGACCAGACGTCCCCGATTTCTGGGGACAGTCCCCGGATTGAGGACACTGTCCCCGGACCACGTCTGTCCCCGGATTTTGTCCCCGGATTTGATTAGGGGGCGGGGCAATTTCAAAGACAGTCAGTGCAGAATAAAAAAAATCTGAAATTCCATTACCTGCCCCTTTCTGATGATCATGTGCGTTCGGGGGGAGGAAATATTTCTTCAGTTTCGGGGGCCCATTCAGCTCCGCCCACATCTTCTCCTGCCTTGGCTCACGTCCCGGCCAGCTGCCTGCCTTCCCTGGGGGAGTGATCTTCCTCCTCACCCCACCCAGGAGTAGGCGGGGCCCGGAGAGTGAGACTTCACCGGCGGTGAGGGGGGGCGGCGACGGGCAGAGAGACGCTGATTGCCGCCATTGCTGGTAAAAATACGTCCCCGGATTTCATTTAAGAAATCTGGTGACTGACTCTCATATCCCCCCCCCCCCCACCCCCCCCCCCCCCCCCAGCCCCCCCCCACCCCGCCCCCCCGTCCCCCCAGATCCCCCCCCCCCCCCCCCCCCCCCCCGTCCCCCCCCCCCCGTCCCCCGTCAGAGATTTTCCAGCTCGCAGGCTGACAGTCACTGGGGGTCGGATACAAGCAATGGCTGTAATAAGGGACCCATGAGCCCTGACCAATAGGAAGTCTCCGTGCAACTCGCTGCCACGCCCAGACAGGAAGGTAACAGAATCCTGACAGACACTTCTAAGATCCGACGTGTAGCTGGAGGCGGGGACTTCCCTTCCCCCGCCTCTCCCCTCCCCCCCTAGGGGTGATAAGAGGGTATAGCAGGGGCTGCTTTCACCGCTCCGCCCCCACCAAATGTAACCTGTGCTGGGCGGAGCTGAGAGGAAGCGATGTTGTGCGGCACCCCATTGGCTGGACACCTCGTCTTCATCATCCAATCCTGGAGCGGTATGCGGATCGGCGCAGCGTGTGGGGAGCCGTCAGACATTTGTGTCCCTTAGGGGCCCCCCTGGGCCTGACTCAGTGTCTCCAGAGTCACCCCCCCATTACGTCAGGGTCTCCAGAGTCACCCCCCCCCATTACGTCAGGGTCTCCAGAGTCACCCCCCCATTACATCAGGGTCTCCAGAGTCACCCCCCTTACATCAGGGTCTCCAGAGTCACCCCCCTTACATCAGGGTCTCCAGAGTCACCCCCCTTACATCAGGGTCTCCAGAGTCACCCCCCCCCTTACATCAGTGTCTCCAGAGTCACCCCCCCATTACGTCAGGGTCTCCAGAGTCACCCCCCCATTACATCAGGGTCTCCAGAGTCACCCCCCCCCTACATCAGTGTCTCCAGAGTCACCCCCCCCTTACATCAGGGTCTCCAGAGTCACCCCCCTTACATCAGGGTCTCCAGAGTCACCCCCCTTACATCAGGGTCTCCAGAGTCACCCCCCTTACATCAGGGTCTCCAGAGCCCTACATGTGAATGGGCTGTCCCCTCCCTGATGGGGAACATTGGGGAATGAGCGGCTGTGGCTGCGCCTAGGCAGCTGCCTAGTTTCCCTGGTGGCAGCACCGGCCTGCCTGTAGGAAGTGGATTAGGAGTCTGGAGACACGGGATCTCTGATGTGAGGGAAGAACCGGGCGGCGGAGATAGAGAATCGGGAGCGGAGCAAGAGCCAGGTCAGGGCCCGGTATTGGGGGGCAGAGAAGGTACAGGAACTGCAGGCGGGGGGGGGTCTCAAGCGGGGGGGCAGACGGAGGCAGAAGGACCAACAATGTTCCTCAGCCCTGCAGAGCTTTATATGGACCACTAGGGGGGGCAAAGTCAGGTCACAATGGGGCACGTGAGCAGCGTGGCCCTGATTCTGTGCACAGGTCTGTGGATCGCGCCACGCGCATGCGCAGTTCTATGGGCACAACCATCTCTCATTCCGTCGATCAGAGATTCAGGGGAGCCGGCGCATCACCACGCCGACGATTCCACAAGAAATGAATTCCTGCCGTATAAATGTATAAAGATAGAAATACAAATCCCCCGTCTCTGAGAATAAAGAGTCCAAGAAATGGCGTCACCCCCCGAGGGGAACTATGGAATCTTCCACCACACCGGCCTCTTACCACAGGAGATGGATCACCAGATGATAGGAATGATATCTCCACTACAGCACGACTCCGATCCTCATAACATGGAGGGACCCACAGAGGTGATCTATGGAATCCTCCACCACACGGCCTCTTACCATCACCAGAATGATATTTCACCGGCCTCTTAACATGGAGGGATCCACAGAATCTTTCACCACACCGACCACAGAAGATGGATCACCAGATTATAGGAGGTCACATGATATCTCCACTACGATCCGATCCTCATAACATGGAGGGATCCCCAGATATCTATGGAATCCACTACGGCACGACTGATAGGAGGTCCGAGAACGATCCTCATAACATGGAGGGATCCCCAGAGGGGAACTATGGAATCTTTCACCACACCGGCCTCTTACCACAGAAGATGGATCACCAGATTATAGGAAAGTCACATGAGAATGATATCTCCACTACGGCACGACTCCGATCCTCATAACATGGAGGGATCCCCAGAGGTGATCTATGGAATCCTCCACCACACATCACCACACCGGCCTCTTACCACAGGAGATGGATCACCAGATTATAGGAGGTCACATGAGAATGATATTTCCACTACGGCACGACTCCGATCCTCATAACATGGAGGGAATCCCCAGAGGTGAATCTATGGAATCTTCCACCACACCGGCCTCTTACCACAGGAGATGGATCACCCGATTAGGAATGATATCACCACACCGACTCCGATCCTCTAACATAGGAATCCAGAGGGGAACAGGAATCTTTCACCACACAGGCCTCTTACCACAGGAGATGGATCACCCGATGATAGGAATGATATCTCCACCGACAACTCCGATCCTCATAACATGGAGGTCATCCCCAGAGGTGAACTGATCTTGGACCACACCGGCCTCTTACCACAGGAGATGGATCACCAGATTATAGGAGGTCACTAGAACGATATCTCCACTACAGCACGACTCCGATCCTCATAACATGGAGGGACACGAGGTGATCTATGGAATCCTCCACCGATCCTCACCGGCCTCTTAACAGGAGATGGATCACCCGGATAGGAGGTCCATGAGAACGATATCTCCACTACGAGACTCCGTCCTCATAACATGAGAGATCCCCAGAGGTATGGAATCTTCCACCACACATCACACCGGCCTCTTACCACAGGAGATGGATCACCAGATTATAGGAGGTCACATGAGAATGATATCTCCACTACGGCACGACTCCGATCCTCATAACATGGAGGGACCCCAGAGGTGATCTATGGAATCCTCCACCACACATCACTACACCCTCTTTACCACAGGAGATGGATCACCCGATGATAGGAATGATATCTCCACTACGGCACGACTCCGATCCTCATAACATGGAGGAATCCCAGAGGGGAACTATGGAATCTTTCACCACACAGGCCTCTTACCACAGGAGATGGATCACCCGATGATAGGAATGATATCTCCACTACGGGCACGACTCCGATCCTCATAACATGGAGGGACCCACAGAGGTGATCTATGGAATCCCACCACACATCACCACACCGGCCTCTTACCACAGGAGATGGATCACCCGATGATAGGAGGTCACATAGAACGATATTTCCACTACGGAACTCCGATCTCATAACATGGAGGGACCCCCAGAGGTGATCTATGGAATCCGGCCTCTTACCACACCGGCCTGGATCACCAGATTATAGGAGGTCAGGAGATGGATCATGAGAACGATATCTCCACTACAGATAGGAATGATATCTCCACGACTCCGACGACTCCGATCCTCATAACATGGAGAGATCCCCAGAGGTGATCTATGGAATCTTGGACCACCCGCCTCTTACACAGGAGATGGACACCAGATTATAGGAGGTCACATGGAATGATATCTCTTACCACGGCACGACTCCGATCCTCATAACATGGAGGGACCCACAGGGTGATCATGGAATCCCCACCGACATGATACACCCTCGCTCTTACCACAGGGTCAGATGGATCACCCGATGATAGGAATGATATCTCCACTACGACGACTCCGATCCTCATAACATGGAGGAATCCAGAGGGGAACTATGGAATCTTTCACCACACAGGCCTCTTACCACAGAGATGGATCACCAGATGATAGGAATGATATCTCCACTACAGACGACTCCGATCCTCATAACATGGAGACCCACAGAGGTGATCTATGGAATCCCCACCACACACATCACCACACCGGCCTCTTACCACAGAACTATGAATCTTGGACCCACCGGCCTGATAGGAGGTCACATTAGAACGATATTTCACACGGCACGACTCCGATCCTCATAACATGGAGGGACCCAGATTATAGGAGGTCACAGAGGTGATCTATGGAATCCGATCCTCATAACATGGAGGGACCCACAGAGGTGATCTATGGAATCCTCCACCGCACATCACCACACCGGCCTCTTACCACAGGAGATGGATCACCCGATGATAGGAATGATATCTCCACTACGGCACGACTCCGATCCTCATAACATGGAGGAAACCCCAGAGGGGACCTATGGAATCTTTCACCACACAGGCCTCTTACCACAGGAGATGGATCACCAGATTAGGAATATATCTCCACTACAGCACGACTCCGATCCTCATAACATGGAGGGACCCACAGAGGTGATCATGGAATCCTCCACCACACATCACCACACCGGCCTCTTACCACAGAATGATACCCGATGATAGGAGGTCACATGAGAACGATATTTCACTACGGCACGACTCCGATCCTCATAACATGGAGGGACCCCAGAGGTGATCTATGGAATCCTCCACCACACCGGCCTCTTACCACAGGAGATGGATCACCATGATAGGAATGATATCTCCACCGGCACGACTCCGATTATAACATGGAGAGATCCCCAGAGGTGAACAGGAATCTTGACCACACCGGCCTCTTACCACAGGAGATGGATCACCAGATTATAGGAGGTCACATGAGAATGATATCTCCACTACGGCACGACTCCGATCCTCATAACATGGAGGGACCCCCAGAGGTGATCTATGAAATCCTCCACCACACCGGCCTCTTACACAGGAGATGGCATTACACCAGATTATAGGCTCTCACACAGGAGATGGATCACCCGAATGAGAATGATATCTCCACTACGGCACGACTCCGATCCTCATAACATGGAGGGACCCCCAGAGGTGATCTATGAAATCCTCCACCACACCGGCCTCTTACCACAGGAGATGGATCACCCGATGATAGGAATGATATCTCCACTACGGCACGACTCCGATCCTCATAACATGGGGGAATCCCCACAGAGGGGAACTATGGATCTTTCACCACACCGGCCTCTTACCACAGGAGATGGATCTCCACCACACATCACCAGGAGGTCTTACCACAGGAGATGATCACCCGATGATAGGAGGTCACATGAGAACGATATTTCCACTACGGCACGACTCCGATCCTCATAACATGGAGGGACCCCCAGAGGTGATCTATGAAATCCTCCACCACACCGGCCTCTTACCACAGGAGATGGATCACCCGATGATAGGAATGATATCTCCACTACGGCACGACTCCGATCCTCATAACATGGGGGAATCCCCAGAGGGGAACTATGGAATCTTTCACCACACAGGCCTCTTACCACAGGAGATGGATCACCAGATTATAGGAGGTCACATGAGAATGATATCTCCACTACGGCACGACTCCGATCCTCATAACATGGAGGGACCCCCAGAGGTGATCTATGGATCCTCCATCACACATCACCACACCGGCCTATTACCACAGATGGATCACCAGATTATAGGAGGTCACATGAGAATGATATCTCCACTACGGCACGACTCCAATCCTCATAACATGGAGGGACCCCCAGAGGGGAACATGGAATCTTCCACCACACCGGCCTCTTACCACAGCCGCTCCTCAGAGAATGTGGAATTCACGAAGATTTTATTAGAGGGCATGTAAATGACCCCTCCCATCTTTTCTACGGCACGACTCCTCCCACAGTGATGATCCTCATAAGGATATAGATGGATCCTCCTTCATGGGACCCCCACCTGAGGTGATCACACTCCTCCCCACACCGGCCTCTTACCACAGGAGATGGATCACCCGATGTTATAGGAATGAAATCTCCAGATTCAGTGGGCGGGCACGTCCGATCCTCATAACATGGAGCTCGGAATCCCCAGGGTGGAGTCGTGATGTCAGTAGACTCCCCACCCCTCCTCTACACAGGAGATGGATCCCCTTACCTGAATTATAGGAGGTCACATGAGAATGATATCTCCACTACGGCACCTCCAATCCAGAAAAGTAACCACATAACATTCGGAGGGACCCCCAAAGGAATGGGAATTAAAATAATGCCTGTCCACCACACCGGCTCTTACCACAGTGAGATGGTATCACCCGACTCATAGCAAGGGGAAAGATATCTCCACTACGGCAAGGACTTCCGATCTCTGTTTAATTTCACTGAACAATAAAAGAGGATTTCCTCAGAGGGGAACTATGGATTTTCAACACAGGCCTCTTACCACAGGAGATGGATCACCAGATTATAGAGACACATGGGCACCACTACGGCACGACTCCGATCCTCATAACATGGACGGACCCACAGAGGTGATCTATAGAATCCTCCATCGCACATCACCACACCGGCCTCTTACCACAGCCGCTCCTCAGAGAATGTTAATTCAAGAAGATTTTATTAGAGGGCATGTAAACCCCTCCCATCTTTTCTAGACTCCTCCCACAGTGCTGATCTATAAGGATATAGACTGTTTTCATTTTTCCGTTTCCATCACCTTTAAGTAACGAAGCTAACCTCCCCTCTGTCTGTTATAACCAAAACTGAAAAGCTGCAGATTCAGTGGGCGGTCAGCGCCAGTCGGTGGGTGGAGTCGTGATGTCAGTAGACTCCCCGCCCTCCTCTACACTCCCCTTACACTGAATTCTGCTGTGATTACTAACCTCCAATCCAGAAAAGTAACCACATGACTTCGGAAAAGGAATGGGAATTAAAAAATAATGCCTGTCTCCAGGCTAGTGCATGTAAATAACCCGTCACTCACAGCAAGGGGGAAGAACAGACTAAGGTTTTTCTCTGTTTTATTTCACTGAACAATAAAAGAGGATTGCTCAGATCTGGATTAACTCTGTGTGGCGAGACTGGGCACAGATGATAGGAAATCGTATTCTCTACATTGTGACATCAAAGATTTGTTTTCATTTTTCCGGGTTTACATCCCCTTTAAGTAACGAAGCTAACATTTGTTTCCAACCAACAAAATGGCCGCGGTCAGCGCCAGTGGTGTCGTGACGTCAGATCTCTGGGCTCCACCCTATACTGCATTTCATCCAATAAGGAACGTCGTCAGGGGCGTGGTTAGGAGATCGTTACTTCCTGTATATACAGGCAGGTGGGAGGGGCCTCTTCACCCTCAATATCAGGAGGTGGAGCCTCATCCACGGGAAATGAATGTAAAGAATGCGGCCCGCTCACGAGAAAAGAACGCTTCCGATTCCTACAACTGGGCTTGAGAATAGAATACGGGGCCCCGGGGGGCCAAATGGAAACAAAAAACAATAATAAATAAATGATTCACAATTGAAGTGTTTCGGGAAAGTTGTTTCTCTATAATGGTTGCAGTGTTTGTTTCCAACCACAAGGTGGCAGCACTGCTTTTATTCCGGATTGTCACTGATATCAGGAGTGTGTAGACACAGGAAGTGTCCTGATATCAGGAGTGTGTAGACACAGGAAGTGTGTGATATCAGGAGTGTGTAGACACAGGAAGTGTCCTGATATCAGGAGTGTGTAGACACAGGAAGTGTCCTGATATCAGGAGTGTGTAGACACAGGAAGTGTCCTGATATCAGGAGTGTGTAGACACAGGAAGTGTCCTGATATCAGGAGTGTGTAGACACAGGAAGTGAGTGATATCAGGAGTGTGTAGACACAGGAAGTGAGTGATATCAGGAGTGTGTAGACACAGGAAGTGTCCCGATATCAGGAGTGTGTAGACACAGGAAGTGTGTGATATCAGGAGTGTGTAGACACAGGAAGTGTGTGATATCAGGAGTGTGTAGACACAGGAAGTGTGTGATATCAGGAGTGTGTAGACACAGGAAGTGCCCTGATATCAGGAGTGTGTAGACACAGGAAGTGTCCCGATATCAGGAGTGTGTAGACACAGGAAGTGTGTGATATCAGGAGTGTGTAGACACAGGAAGTGTCAGGAGTGTGTAGACTGATATCAGGAGTGTGTAGACACAGGAAGTGTGTGAGACACAGGAAGTGTCAGGAGTGTGTAGACTGATATCAGGAGTGTGTAGACACAGGAAGTGTGTGATATCAGGAGTGTGTAGACACAGGAAGTGTGTGATATCAGGAGTGTGTAGACACAGGAAGTGTGTGATATCAGGAGTGTGTAGACACAGGAAGTGTGTGATATCAGGAGTGTGTAGACACAGGAAGTGTGTGATATCAGGAGTGTGTAGACACAGGAAGTGTGTGATATCAGGAGTGTGTAGACACAGGAAGTGTCCTGATATCAGGAGTGTGTAGACACAGGAAGTGTGTGATATCAGGAGTGTGTAGACACAGGAAGTGTGTGATATCAGGAGTGTGTAGACACAGGAAGTGTGTGATAGACACAGGAAGTCAGGAGTGTGTAGACACAGGAAGTGTCCTGATATCAGGAGTGTGTAGACACAGGAAGTGTCAGGAGTGTGTAAGACTGATATCAGGAGTGTGTAGACACAGGAAGTGTGTGATATCAGGAGTGTGTAGACCAGGAAGTGATATCAGGAGTGTGTAAGAAGTGTGTGATATCAGGAGGAGTGTGTAGACAGGAAGTGTCCTGTGATAGACACAGGAAGTCAGGAGTGTGTAGACACAGGAAGTGCCCTGATAGACACAGGAAGTCAGGAGTGTGTAGACACAGGAAGTGTGTGATAGACACAGGAAGTCAGGAGTGTGTAGACACAGGAAGTGTGTGATAGACACAGGAAGTCAGGAGTGTGTAGACACAGGAAGTGTCCTGATATCAGGAGTGTGTAGACACAGGAAGTGTCCTGATAAGACACAGGAAGTGTGTGATATCAGGAGTGTGTAGACACAGGAAGTGTCAGGAGTGTGTAGACTGATATCAGGAGTGTGTAGACACAGGAAGTGTGTGATATCAGGAGTGTGTAGACCAGGAAGTGTCCTGATATCAGGAGTGTGTAGACACAGGAAGTGTGTGATATGATATCAGGAGTGTGTAGACACAGGAAGTGTGTGATAGACACAGGAAGTGTGTGATATCAGGAGTGTGTAGACACAGGAAGTGATATCAGGAGTGTGTAGACACAGGAAGTGACCCGATATCAGGAGTGTGTAGACACAGGAAGTGTGTGGTATCAGGAGTGTGTAGACTGATGAGTGATATCAGGAGTGTGTAGACACAGGAAGTGCCCTGATATCAGGAGTGTGTAGACACAGGAAGTGAGTGATATCAGGAGTGTGTAGACACAGGAAGTGCCCTGATGATATCAGGAGTGTGTAGACACAGGAAGTGTGTGATATCAGGAGTGTGTAGACACAGGAAGTGTGTGATATCAGGAGTGTGTAGACACAGGAAGTGTGTGATATCAGGAGTGTGTAGACACAGGAAGTGTCCTGATATCAGGAGTGTGTAGACACAGGAAGTGTGTGATATCAGGAGTGTGACACAGGAAGTGTCCTGATATCAGAGTGTGTAGACACAGGAAGTGTCCTGATATCAGGAGTGTGTAGACACAGGAAGTATGTGTAGACACAGGAAGTGAGTGATATCAGGAGTGTGTAGACACAGGAAGTGATATCAGGAGTGTGTAGACACAGAAGTGTGTGATGTGTGATATCAGGAGTGTGTAGACACAGGAAGTGTGTGGTATCAGGAGTGTGTAGACACAGGAAGTGTCCTGATATCAGGAGTGTGTAGACACAGGAAGTGAGTGATATCAGGAGTGTGTAGACACAGGAAGTGCCCTGATATCAGGAGTGTGTAGACACAGGAAGTGAGTGATATCAGGAGTGTGTAGACACAGGAAGTGCCCTGATATCAGGAGTGTGTAGACACAGGAAGTGTGTGATATCAGGAGTGTGTAGACACAGGAAGTGTCCTGATATCAGGAGTGTGTAGACACAGGAAGTGTGTGATATCAGGAGTGTGTAGACACAGGAAGTGTCCTGTGATAGACACAGGAAGTCAGGAGTGTGTAGACACAGGAAGTGTGTGATATCAGGAGTGTGTAGACACAGGAAGTGATATCAGGAGTGTGTAGACACAGGAAGTGTGTGAGACACAGGAAGTATCAGGAGTGTGTAGACACAGGAAGTGTGTAGACACAGGAAGTGTCCTGATATCAGGAGTGTGTAGACACAGGAAGTGTCAGGAGTGTGTAGACTGATATCAGGAGTGTGTAGACACAGGAAGTGAGTGATATCAGGAGTGTGTAGACACAGGAAGTGAGTGAGACACAGGAAGTATCAGGAGTGTGTAGACACAGGAAGTGTCCCGATATCAGGAGTGTGTAGACACAGGAAGTGTGTGATATCAGGAGTGTGTAGACACAGGAAGTGTGTGTGATAGACACAGGAAGTCAGGAGTGTGTAGACACAGGAAGTGTGTGATATCAGGAGTGTGACACAGGAAGTAGACACAGGAAGTGTCCTGATATCAGGAGTGTGTAGACACAGGAAGTGAGTGATATCAGGAGTGTGTAGACACAGGAAGTGAGTGATATCAGGAGTGTGTAGACCAGGAAGTGATATCAGGAGTGTGTAGACACAGGAAGTGTGTGTGATATCAGGAGTGTGTAGACACAGGAAGTGTGTGATATCAGGAGTGTGTAGACACAGGAAGTGTGTGATATCAGGAGTGTGTAGACACAGGAAGTGTCCTGATATCAGGAGTGTGTAGACACAGGAAGTGTGTGATATCAGGAGTGTGTAGACACAGGAAGTGTCCTGATATCAGGAGTGTGTAGACACAGGAAGTGTGTGATAGACACAGGAAGTCAGGAGTGTGTAGACACAGGAAGTGTGTGATATCAGGAGTGTGTAGACACAGGAAGTGTCCTGATATCAGGAGTGTGTAGACACAGGAAGTGTGTGATATCAGGAGTGTGTAGACACAGGAAGTGTCCTGATATCAGGAGTGTGTAGACACAGGAAGTGTGTGATATCAGGAGTGTGTAGACACAGGAAGTGTGTGATATCAGGAGTGTGTAGACACAGGAAGTGTCCTGAGTGATAGACACAGGAAGTCAGGAGTGTGACACAGGAAGTAGACACAGGAAGTGTCCTGATATCGATAGACACAGGAAGTCAGGAGTGTGTAGACACAGGAAGTGTGTGAGACACAGGAAGAAGACACAGGAAGTGTCCTGAGACACAGGAAGTATCAGGAGTGTGTAGACACAGGAAGTGTGTGATATCAGGAGTGTGTAGACACAGGAAGTGTGTGATATCAGGAGTGTGTAGACACAGGAAGTGCCCTGATATCAGGAGTGTGTAGACACAGGAAGTGTCCCGATATCAGGAGTGTGTAGACACAGGAAGTGTGTGATATCAGGAGTGTGTAGACACAGGAAGTGTCCTGATATCAGGAGTGTGTAGACACAGGAAGTGTCCTGATATCAGGAGTGTGTAGACACAGGAAGTGTCCTGATATCAGGAGTGTGTAGACACAGGAAGTGTGTGATATCAGGAGTGTGTAGACACAGGAAGTGTGTGATATCAGGAGTGTGTAGACACAGGAAGTGTGTGATATCAGGAGTGTGTAGACACAGGAAGTGTGTGATATCAGGAGTGTGTAGACACAGGAAGTGTGTGATATCAGGAGTGTGTAGACACAGGAAGTGTCCTGATATCAGGAGTGTGTAGACACAGGAAGTGTCCTGATATCAGGAGTGTGTAGACACAGGAAGTGTGTGATATCAGGAGTGTGTAGACACAGGAAGTGTGTGATATCAGGAGTGTGTAGACACAGGAAGTGTGTGATATCAGGAGTGTGTAGACACAGGAAGTGTCCTGATATCAGGAGTGTGTAGACACAGGAAGTGTCCTGATATCAGGAGTGTGTAGACACAGGAAGTGCCCTGATATCAGGAGTGTGTAAGACACAGGAAGTGTGTGATATCAGGAGTGTGTAACACACAGGAAGTGTGTGATATCAGGAGTGTGTAGACACAGGAAGTGTGTGATATCAGGAGTGTGTAGACACAGGAAGTGTGTGATATCAGGAGTGTGTAGACACAGGAAGTGTCCTGATATCAGGAGTGTGTAGACACAGGAAGTGTGTGATATCAGGAGTGTGTAGACACAGGAAGTGTCCTGATATCAGGAGTGTGTAGACACAGGAAGTGTGTGATATCAGGAGTGTGTAGACACAGGAAGTGCCCTGATATCAGGAGTGTGTAGACACAGGAAGTGACCCGATATCAGGAGTGTGTAGACACAGGAAGTGTGTGGTATCAGGAGTGTGTAGACACAGGAAGTGTCCTGATATCAGGAGTGTGTAGACACAGGAAGTGAGTGATATCAGGAGTGTGTAGACACAGGAAGTGCCCTGATATCAGGAGTGTGTAGACACAGGAAGTGAGTGATATCAGGAGTGTGTAGACACAGGAAGTGCCCTGATATCAGGAGTGTGTAGACACAGGAAGTGTGTGATATCAGGAGTGTGTAGACACAGGAAGTGTCCTGATATCAGGAGTGTGTAGACACAGGAAGTGCCCTGATATCAGGAGTGTGTAGACACAGGAAGTGTCCTGATATCAGGAGTGTGTAGACACAGGAAGTGTCCTGATATCAGGAGTGTGTAGACACAGGAAGTGCCCTGATATCAGGAGTGTGTAAGACACAGGAAGTGTGTGATATCAGGAGTGTGTAGACACAGGAAGTGTCTGATATCAGGAGTGTGTAGACACAGGAAGTGTCCTGATATCAGGAGTGTGTAGACACAGGAAGTGTCCTGATATCAGGAGTGTGTAGACACAGGAAGTGTCCTGATATCAGGAGTGTGTAGACACAGGAAGTGTCCTGATATCAGGAGTGTGTAGACACAGGAAGTGTGTGATATCAGGAGTGTGTAAGACACAGGAAGTGTGTGATATCAGGAGTGTGTAGACACAGGAAGTGTCTGATATCAGGAGTGTGTAGACACAGGAAGTGTCCTGATATCAGGAGTGTGTAGACACAGGAAGTGTCCTGATATCAGGAGTGTGTAGACACAGGAAGTGTCCTGATATCAGGAGTGTGTAGACACAGGAAGTGTCCTGATATCAGGAGTGTGTAGACACAGGAAGTGTGTGATATCAGGAGTGTGTAGACACAGGAAGTGTGTGATATCAGGAGTGTGTAGACACAGGAAGTGTGTGATATCAGGAGTGTGTAGATACAGGAAGTTTGATATCAGGAGTGAGACACAGGAAGTATCAGGAGTGTGTAGACACAGGAAGTGTGTGATATCAGGAGTGTGTAGACACAGGAAGTGTGTGATAGACACAGGAAGTCAGGAGTGTGTAGACACAGGAAGTGTCCTGATATCGATAGACACAGGAAGTCAGGAGTGTGTAGACACAGGAAGTGTGTGATATCAGGAGTGTGTAGACACAGGAAGTGATATCAGGAGTGTGTAGACACAGGAAGTGTCAGGAGTGTGTAGACTGATATCAGGAGTGTGTAGACACAGGAAGTGTCAGGAGTGTGTAGACTGATATCAGGAGTGTGTAGACACAGGAAGTGTCAAGTGTGTGAGACACAGGAAGTATCAGGAATGTGTGACACAGGAAGTAGACACAGGAAGTGTCCTGATATCAGGAGTGTGTAGACACAGGAAGTGTGTGATAGACACAGGAAGTCAGGAGTGTGTAGACACAGGAAGTGTGTGATAGACACAGGAAGTCAGGAGTGTGTAGACACAGGAAGTGTGTGATATCAGGAGTGTGTAGACACAGGAAGTGTCCTGTGATATGTGTGTGATATCAGGAGTGTGTAGACACAGGAAGTGTCCTGATATCAGGAGTGTGTAGACACAGGAAGTGTGTGATATCAGGAGTGTGTAGACACAGGAAGTGTCCTGATATCAGGAGTGTGTAGACACAGGAAGTGTCAGGAGTGTGTAGACTGATATCAGGAGTGTGTAGACACAGGAAGTGTGTGATATCAGGAGTGTGTAGACACAGGAAGTGTGTGATATCAGGAGTGTGTAGACACAGGAAGTGTCCTGATATTAGGAGTGTGTAGACAGGAGTGTGTAGACACAGGAAGTGTGTGATATCAGGAGTGTGTAGACACAGGAAGTGTCCTGATATCAGGAGTGTGTAGACACAGGAAGTGTCCTGATATCAGGAGTGTGTAGACACAGGAAGTGTGTGATATCAGGAGTGTGTAGACACAGGAAGTGTCCTGATATCAGGAGTGTGTAGACACAGGAAGTGTGTGATATCAGGAGTGTGTAGACACAGGAAGTGTCCTGATATCAGGAGTGTGTAGACACAGGAAGTGTGTGATATCAGGAGTGTGTAGACACAGGAAGTGTGTGATATCAGGAGTG
This sequence comes from Rana kukunoris, assembly GCA_029574335.1. Taxonomy (NCBI): domain Eukaryota; kingdom Metazoa; phylum Chordata; class Amphibia; order Anura; family Ranidae; genus Rana; species Rana kukunoris. The sequence continues at coordinate 48,230 of JAJQKJ010001755.1, forward strand.
TGTAGACACAGGAAGTGTGTGATATCAGGAGTGTGTAGACACAGGAAGTGTGTGATATCAGGAGTGTGTAGACACAGGAAGTGTGTGATATCAGGAGTGTGTAGACACAGGAAGTGTCAGGAGTGTGTAGACTGATATCAGGAGTGTGACACAGGAAGTAGACACAGGAAGTGTCCTGATAGACACAGGAAGTCAGGAGTGTGTAGACACAGGAAGACACAGGAAGTGTGTGATATCAGGAGTGTGTAGACACAGGAAGTGTGTGATATCAGGAGTGTGTAGACACAGGAAGTGTGTGAGACACAGGAAGTATCAGGAGTGTGTAGACACAGGAAGTGTCAGGAGTGTGTAGACACAGGAAGTGATATCAGGAGTGTGTAGACACAGGAAGTGTCCTGATATCAGGAGTGTGTAGACACAGGAAGTGTGTGATAGACACAGGAAGTCAGGAGTGTGTAGACACAGGAAGTGTGTGATATGTATGTAGGAGTAGACAGGAGTGTGTAGACACAGGAAGTGTGTGATATCAGGAGTGTGTAGACACAGGAAGTGTGTGATAGACACAGGAAGTCAGGAGTGTGTAGACACAGGAAGTGATATCAGGAGTGTGTAGACACAGGAAGTGTCCTGATATCAGGAGTGTGTAGACACAGGAAGTGTCCTGATATCAGGAGTGTGTAGACACAGGAAGTGTCCTGATATCAGGAGTGTGTAGACAGGAGTGTGTAGACACAGGAAGTGTCAGGAGTGTGTAGACAGATATCAGGAGTGTGTAGACACAGGAAGTGTGTGATAGACACAGGAAGTCAGGAGTGTGTAGACACAGGAAGTGTTCTGATATCAGGAGTGTGTAGACACAGGAAGTGTGTGATATCAGGAGTGTGTAGACACAGGAAGTGTGTGATATCAGGAGTGTGTAGACACAGGAAGTGTCCTGATATCAGGAGTGTGTAGACACAGGAAGTGTGTGACAGGAGTGTGTAGACCGATATCAGGAGTGTGTAGACACAGGAAGTGTGTGATATCAGGAGTGTGTAGACCGATATCAGGAGTGTGTAGACACAGGAAGTGTCCTGATATCAGGAGTGTGTAGACACAGGAAGTGTGTGATAGACACAGGAAGTCAGGAGTGTGTAGACACAGGAAGTGTGTGATATCAGGAGTGTGTAGACACAGGAAGTGTCCTGATATCAGGAGTGTGTAGACACAGGAAGTGTCAGGAGTGTGTAGACTGATATCAGGAGTGTGTAGACACAGGAAGTGTGTGTGATAGACACAGGAAGTCAGGAGTGTGTAGACACAGGAAGTGTGTGATATCAGGAGTGTGTAGACACAGGACGTGATATCAGGAGTGTGTAGACACAGGAAGTGTCCTGATATCAGGAGTGTGTAGACACAGGAAGTGTGTGATATCAGGAGTGTGTAGACACAGGAAGTGTCAGGAGTGTGTAGACTGATATCAGGAGTGTGTAGACACAGGAAGTGTGTGATATCAGGTGTGTGTAGACACAGGAAGTGATATCAGGAGTGTGTAGACACAGGAAGTGTGTGATAGACACAGGAAGTCAGGAGTGTGTAGACACAGGAAGTGTGTGATATCAGGAGTGTGTAGACACAGGAAGTGTGTGATATCAGGAGTGTGTAGACACAGGAAGTGTCCTGATATCAGGAGTGTGTAGACACAGGAAGTGTGTGATATCAGGAGTGTGTAGACACAGGAAGTGTGTGATATCAGGAGTGTGTAGACACAGGAGTGTGTAGTGTGTGATATCAGGAGTGTGTAGACACAGAGGAAGTGTCCTGATATCAGGAGTGTGTAGACACAGGAAGTGTGTGATAGACACAGGAAGTCAGGAGTGTGTAGACACAGGAAGTGTCCCGATAGACACAGGAAGTCAGGAGTGTGTAGACACAGGAAGTGTCCTGATATCAGGAGTGTGTAGACACAGGAAGTGTGTGATATCAGGAGTGTGTAGACAGGAGTGTGTAGACACAGGAAGTGTGTGATATCAGGAGTGTGTAGACACAGGAAGTGTGTGATATCAGGAGTGTGTAGACACAGGAAGTGTCCTGATATCAGGAGTGTGTAGACACAGGAAGTGTCATGATCAGGAGTGAGACACAGGAAGTATCAGGAGTGTGTAGACACAGGAAGTGTGTGATATCAGGAGTGTGTAGACACAGGAAGTGACCCGATGTGAGGCACAGGAAGTATCAGGAGTGTGTAGACACAGGAAGTGTGTGATATCAGGAGTGTGTAGACACAGGAAGTGTCCAGATATCAGGAGTGTGTAGACACAGGAAGTGTGTGATATCAGGAGTGTGTAGATACTGATATCAGGAGTGTGTAGACACAGGAAGTGTGTGATATCAGGAGTGTGTAGACACAGGAAGTGTCCAGATATCAGGAGTGTGTAGACACAGGAAGTGTGTGAGACACAGGAAGTATCAGGAGTGTGTAGACACAGGAAGTGTGTGATAGACACAGGAAGTCAGGAGTGTGACACAGGAAGTAGACAGGAGTGTGTAGACAGGAAGTGTGTGATATCAGGAGTGTGTAGACACAGGAAGTGTGTGATATCAGGAGTGTGTAGACACAGGAAGTGATATCAGGAGTGTGTAGACACAGGAAGTGTCTGATATCAGGAGTGTGTAGACACAGGAAGTGTCTGATATCAGGAGTGTGTAGACACAGGAAGTGTCCTGATATCAGGAGTGTGTAGACACAGGAAGTGCCCTGATATCAGGAGTGTGTAGACACAGGAAGTGTGTGATATCAGGAGTGTGTAGACACAGGAAGTGTGTGATATCAGGAGTGTGTAGACACAGGAAGTGTCCCGATATCAGGAGTGTGTAGACACAGGAAGTGACCCGATATCAGGAGTGTGTAGACACAGGAAGTGTCCCGATATCAGGAGTGTGTAGACACAGGAAGTGTGTGATATCAGGAGTGTGTAGACACAGGAAGTGTGTGATATCAGGAGTGTGTAGACACAGGAAGTGTGTGATATCAGGAGTGTGTAGACACAGGAAGTGTGTGATATCAGGAGTGTGTAGACACAGGAAGTGATATCAGGAGTGTGTAGACACAGGAAGTGTGTGATATCAGGAGTGTGTAGACACAGGAAGTATGTGTAGACACAGGAAGTGTGTGATATCAGGAGTGTGTAGACACAGGAAGTGACCCGATATCAGGAGTGTGTAGACACAGGAAGTGTCCTGATATCAGGAGTGTGTAGACACAGGAAGTGTCTGATATTCAGGAGTGTGTAGACACAGGAAGTGTCCAGATATCAGGAGTGTGTAGACACAGGAAGTGTGTGATATCAGGAGTGTGTAGATACAGGAAGTTTCTGATATCAGGAGTGTGTAGACACAGGAAGTGTGTGATATCAGGAGTGTGTAGACACAGGAAGTGTGTGATATCAGGAGTGTGTAGACACAGGAAGTTTCTGATATCAGGAGTGTGTAGACACAGGAAGTGTGTGATATCAGGAGTGTGTAGACACAGGAAGTGTCTGATATCAGGAGTGTGTAGACACAGGAAGTGTCCTGATATCAGGAGTGTGTAGACACAGGAAGTGTCCCGATATCAGGAGTGTGTAGACACAGGAAGTGTGTGATATCAGGAGTGTGTAGACACAGGAAGTGTGTGATATCAGGAGTGTGTAGACACAGGAAGTGTGTGATATCAGGAGTGTGTAGACACAGGAAGTGTCCTGATATCAGGATGTGTAGACACAGGAGTGTCCCGAGAAGTGTGTAGACACAGGAAGTGTGTGATATCAGGAGTGTGTAGACACAGGAAGTGTCCTGATATCAGGAGTGTGTAGACACAGGAAGTGTGTGATATCAGGAGTGTGTAGACACAGGAAGTGTGTGATATCAGGAGTGTGTAGACACAGGAAGTGTCCTGATATCAGGAGTGTGTAGACACAGGAAGTGTGTGTGTAGACACAGGAAGTATCAGGAGTGTGTAGACACAGGAAGTGTGTGATATCAGGAGTGTGTAGACACAGGAAGTGAGATATCAGGAGTGTGTAGACACAGGAAGTGTGTGATATCAGGAGTGTGTAGACACAGGAAGTGTGTGATATCAGGAGTGTGTAGACACAGGAAGTGTGTGATATCAGGAGTGTGTAGACACAGGAAGTGTCCTGATATCAGGAGTGTGTAGACACAGGAAGTGTGTGATATCAGGAGTGTGTAGACACAGGAAGTGTGTGATATCAGGAGTGTGTAGACACAGGAAGTGTCCTGATATCAGGAGTGTGTAGACACAGGAAGTGTCCTGATATCAGGAGTGTGTAGACACAGGAAGTGTGTGAGACACAGGAAGTATCAGGAGTGTGTAGACACAGGAAGTGTCCTGATAGACACAGGAAGTGTGTGATATCAGGAGTGTGTAGACACAGGAAGTGTGTGATAGACACAGGAAGTCAGGAGTGTGTAGACACAGGAAGTGTGTGATATCAGGAGTGTGTAGACACAGGAAGTGTCAGGAGTGTGTAGACTGATATCAGGAGTGTGTAGACACAGGAAGTGTGTGATATCAGGAGTGTGTAGACACAGATATCAGGAGTGTGTAGACACAGGAAGTGTCCTGATATCAGGAGTGTGTAGACACAGGAAGTGTCCTGATATCAGGAGTGTGTAGACACAGGAAGTGTCCTGATATCAGGAGTGTGTAGACACAGGAAGTGTGTGATATCAGGAGTGTGTAGACACAGGAAGTGTGTGATGATATCAGGAGTGTGTAGACACAGGAAGTGTGTGATATCAGGAGTGTGTAGACACAGGAAGTGTGTGATATCAGGAGTGTGTAGACACAGGAAGTGTGTGATATCAGGAGTGTGTAGACACAGGAAGTGTCCTGATATCAGGAGTGTGTAGACAGAGGAGAGTGTCAGGAAGTGTGTAGACAGGAGTGTGTAGACAGGAAGTGTGTGATATCAGGAAGTGTGTGATTTGATATCAGGAGTGTGTAGACACAGGAAGTGTGTATATCAGGGTGTGTGACACAGGAAGTGTCCTGTGATAGACACAGGAAGTCAGGAGTGTGTAGACACAGGAAGTGTGTGATATCAGGAGTGTGGACACAAGGGGAGTAGACACAGGAAGTGTGTCCTGATAGACACAGGAAGTCAGGAGTGTGTAGACACAGGAAGTGTTGTGTGTGATATCAGGAGTGTGTGTGTGTAGACACAGGAAGTGATATCAGGAGTGTGTAGACACAGGAAGTGTCCTGATATCGATAGACACAGGAAGTCAGGAGTGTGTAGACACAGGAAGTGTCCTGATATCAGGAGTGTGTAGACACAGGAAGTGTGTGATATCAGGAGTGTGTAGACACAGGAAGTGTGTGATATCAGGAGTGTGTAGACACAGGAAGTGTCCTGATATCAGGAGTGTGTAGACACAGGAAGTGTCCTGATATCAGGAGTGTGTAGACACAGGAAGTGTCCTGATATCAGGAGTGTGTAGACACAGGAAGTGTCCTGATATCAGGAGTGTGTAGACACAGGAAGTGTCCTGATATCAGGAGTGTGTAGACACAGGAAGTGTCCTGATATCAGGAGTGTGTAGACACAGGAAGTGTGTGATATCAGGAGTGTGTAGACCAGGAAGTGATATCAGGAGTGTGTAGACACAGGAAGTGTCTGTGATATCAGGAGTGTGTAGACACAGGAAGTGTGTGATATCAGGAGTGTGTAGACACAGGAAGTGTGTGATATCAGGAGTGTGTAGACACAGGAAGTGATATCAGGAGTGTGTAGACACAGGAAGTGTGATATCAGGAGTGTGTAGACACAGGAAGTGTGTGATATCAGGAGTGTGTAGACACAGGAAGTGTGTATATCAGGTGTGTGATATCAGGGAGTGATAGACACAGGAAGTGTGTGATATCAGGAGTGTGTAGACACAGGAAGTGTCCGTGATATGTGTAGACAGGAGTGTGTATATCAGGTGTGACACAGGAAGTGTGTGATATCAGGAGTGTGTAGAGTGTGTGTAGACACAGGAAGTGTGTGATATCAGGAGTGTGTAGACACAGGAAGTGTGTGATATGTGTGGAAGTGTGTGATATCAGGAGTGTGTAGACACAGGAAGTGTGTGATATCAGGAGTGTGTAGACACAGGAAGTGTCCTGATATCAGGAGTGTGTAGACACAGGAAGTGTGTGATATCAGGAGTGTGTAGACACAGAAAGTGTCCTGATATCAGGAGTGTGTAGACACAGGAAGTGTGTGATATCAGGAGTGTGTAGACACAGGAAGTGTCCTGATATCAGGAGTGTGTAGACACAGGAAGTGTGTGATATCAGGAGTGTGTAGACACAGGAAGTGAGTGATATCAGGAGTGTGTAGACACAGGAAGTGTGTGATATCAGGAGTGTGTAGACACAGGAAGTGTGTGATATCAGGAGTGTGTAGACACAGGAAGTGTGTGATATCAGGAGTGTGTAGACACAGGAAGTGTCCTGATAGACACAGGAAGTCAGGAGTGTGTAGACACAGGAAGTGTGTGATATCAGGAGTGTGTAGACACAGGAAGTGATATCAGGAGTGTGTAGACACAGGAAGTGTGTGATAGACACAGGAAGTCAGGAGTGTGTAGACACAGGAAGTGTGTGATATCAGGAGTGTGTAGACACAGGAAGTGTTGATATCAGGAGTGAGACACAGGAAGTATCAGGAGTGTGTAGACACAGGAAGTGACCCGATATCAGGAGTGTGTAGACACAGGAAGTGTCCCGATATCAGGAGTGTGTAGACACAGGAAGTGTCCTGATATCAGGAGTGTGTAGACACAGGAAGTGTGTGATAGACACAGGAAGTCAGGAGTGTGTAGACACAGGAAGACACAGGAAGTGTGTGATATCAGGAGTGTGTAGACACAGGAAGTGTGTGATATCAGGAGTGTGTAGACACAGGAAGTGTCCTGATATCAGGAGTGTGTAGACACAGGAAGTGTGTGATATCAGGAGTGTGTAGACACAGGAAGTGTCCTGATATCAGGAGTGTGTAGACACAGGAAGTGTCCTGATATCAGGAGTGTGTAGACACAGGAAGTGTGTGATATCAGGAGTGTGTAGACACAGGAAGTGTCCTGATATCAGGAGTGTGTAGACACAGGAAGTGTCCTGATATCAGGAGTGTGTAGACACAGGAAGTGTGTGATATCAGGAGTGTGTAGACACAGGAAGTGTGTGATATCAGGAGTGTGTAGACACAGGAAGTGTGTGATATCAGGAGTGTGTAGACACAGGAAGTGTCCTGATATCAGGAGTGTGTAGACACAGGAAGTGTCCTGATATCAGGAGTGTGTAGACACAGGAAGTGTGTGATATCAGGAGTGTGTAGACACAGGAAGTGTCCTGATATCAGGAGTGTGTAGACACAGGAAGTGTGTGATATCAGGAGTGTGTAGACACAGGAAGTGTGTGATATCAGGAGTGTGTAGACACAGGAAGTGTGTGATATCAGGAGTGTGTAGACACAGGAAGTGTGTGATATCAGGAGTGTGTAGACACAGGAAGTGTCAGGAGTGTGTAGACAGGAAGTGTGTAGACACAGGAAGTGTCAGGAGTGTGTAGACACAGGAAGTGTGTATCAGACACAGGAAGTGTCCAGACACAGGAAGTATCAGGAGTGTGTAGACACAGGAAGTGTGTGATATCAGGAGTGTGTAGACACAGGAAGTGTCCTGATATCAGGAGTGTGTAGACACAGGAAGTGTCCTGATAGACACAGGAAGTCAGGAGTGTGTAGACACAGGAAGTGTGTGATATCAGGAGTGTGTAGACACAGGAAGTGTGTGATATCAGGAGTGTGTAGACACAGGAAGTGTGTGATATCAGGAGTGTGTAGACACAGGACGTGTCCTGATATCAGGAGTGTGTAGACACAGGAAGTGTCCTGATATCAGGAGTGTGTAGACACAGGAAGTGTGTGATATCAGGAGTGTGTAGACACAGGAAGTGTGTGATATCAGGAGTGTGTAGACACAGGAAGTGTGTGATATCAGGAGTGTGTAGACACAGGAAGTGTGTGATATCAGGTGTGTGTAGACACAGGAAGTGACCCGATATCAGGAGTGTGTAGACACAGGAAGTGTCCTGATATCAGGAGTGTGTAGACACAGGAAGTGTCTGATATTCAGGAGTGTGTAGACACAGGAAGTGTCCAGATATCAGCAGTGTGTAGACACAGGAAGTGTGTGATATCAGGAGTGTGTAGATACAGGAAGTTTCTGATATCAGGAGTGTGTAGACACAGGAAGTGTGTGATATCAGGAGTGTGTAGACACAGGAAGTGTGTGATATCAGGAGTGTGTAGACACAGGAAGTTTCTGATATCAGGAGTGTGTAGACACAGGAAGTGACCCGATATCAGGAGTGTGTAGACACAGGAAGTGTCCCGATATCAGGAGTGTGTAGACACAGGAAGTGTCCTGATATCAGGAGTGTGTAGACACAGGAAGTGTGTGATATCAGGAGTGTGTAGACACAGGAAGTGTGTGATATCAGGAGTGTGTAGACACAGGAAGTGTGTGATATCAGGAGTGTGTAGACACAGGAAGTGTCCTGATATCAGGAGTGTGTAGACACAGGAAGTGTGTGATATCAGGAGTGTGTAGACACAGGAAGTGTGTGATATCAGGAGTGTGTAGACACAGGAAGTGACCCGATATCAGGAGTGTGTAGGCACAGGAAGTGTCCTGATATCAGGAGTGTGTAGACACAGGAAGTGTCTGATATTCAGGAGTGTGTAGACACAGGAAGTGTCCAGATATCAGGAGTGTGTAGACACAGGAAGTGTGTGATATCAGGAGTGTGTAGATACAGGAAGTTTCTGATATCAGGAGTGTGTAGACACAGGAAGTGTGTGATATCAGGAGTGTGTAGACACAGGAAGTGTGTGATATCAGGAGTGTGTAGACACAGGAAGTTTCTGATATCAGGAGTGTGTAGACACAGGAAGTGACCCGATATCAGGAGTGTGTAGACACAGGAAGTGTCCCGATATCAGGAGTGTGTAGACACAGGAAGTGTCCTGATATCAGGAGTGTGTAGACACAGGAAGTGACCCGATATCAGGAGTGTGTAGACACAGGAAGTGTGTGATATCAGGAGTGTGTAGACACAGGAAGTGTCCCGATATCAGGAGTGTGTAGACACAGGAAGTGTGTGATATCAGGAGTGTGTAGACACAGGAAGTGTGTGATATCAGGAGTGTGTAGATACAGGAAGTGTGTGATATCAGGAGTGTGTAGACACAGGAAGTGTGTGATATCAGGAGTGTGTAGACACAGGAAGTGTCCTGATATCAGGAGTGTGTAGACACAGGAAGTGTGTGATATCAGGAGTGTGTAGACACAGGAAGTGTGTGATATCAGAAGTGTGTAGACACAGGAAGTGACCCGATATCAGGAGTGTGTAGACACAGGAAGTGTGTGATAGACACAGGAAGTCATATCAGGAGTGTGTAGACACAGGAAGTGTGTGATATCAGAAGTGTGTAGACACAGGAAGTGACCCGATATCAGGAGTGTGTAGACACAGGAAGTGTCCCGATATCAGGAGTGTGTAGACACAGGAAGTGACCCGATATCAGGAGTGTGTAGACACAGGAAGTGACCCGATATCAGGAGTGTGTAGACACAGGAAGTGTCTGATATCAGGAGTGTGTAGACACAGGAAGTGTGTGATATCAGGAGTGTGTAGACACAGGAAGTGTCCAGATATCAGGAGTGTGTAGACACAGGAAGTGTCTGATATCAGGAGTGTGTAGACACAGGAAGTGTCTGATATCAGGAGTGTGTAGACACAGGAAGTGTGTGATATCAGGAGTGTGTAGACACAGGAAGTGTCCTGATATCAGGAGTGTGTAGACACAGGAAGTGTCCTGATATCAGGAGTGTGTAGACACAGGAAGTGTGTGATATCAGGAGTGTGTAGACACAGGAAGTGTCCTGATATCAGGAGTGTGTAGACACAGGAAGTGTGTGATATCAGGAGTGTGTAGACACAGGAAGTGTCCTGATATCAGGAGTGTGTAGACACAGGAAGTGTCCTGATATCAGGAGTGTGTAGACACAGGAAGTGTCCCGATATCAGGAGTGTGTAGACACAGGAAGTGTGTGATATCAGGAGTGTGTAGACACAGGAAGTGTGTGATATCAGGAGTGTGTAGACACAGGAAGTGTCAGGAGTGTGTAGACTGATATCAGGAGTGTGTAGACACAGGAAGTGTCCCGATATCAGGAGTGTGTAGACACAGGAAGTGTGTGATATCAGGAGTGTGTAGACACAGGAAGTGTGTGATATCAGGAGTGAGACACAGGAAGTATCAGGAGTGTGTAGACACAGGAAGTGTCCTGATATCAGGAGTGTGTAGACACAGGAAGTGTCCCGATATCAGGAGTGTGTAGACACAGGAAGTGTGTGATATCAGGAGTGTGTAGACACAGGAAGTGTGTGATATCAGGAGTGTGTAGACACAGGAAGTGTGTGATATCAGGAGTGTGTAGACACAGGAAGTGTCCTGATATCAGGAGTGTGTAGACACAGGAAGTGTCCCGATATCAGGAGTGTGTAGACACAGAAAGTGTCCTGATATCAGGAGTGTGTAGACACAGGAAGTGTGTGATATCAGGAGTGTGTAGACACAGGAAGTGTCCTGATATCAGGAGTGTGTAGACACAGGAAGTGTGTGATATCAGGAGTGTGTAGACACAGGAAGTGAGTGATATCAGGAGTGTGTAGACACAGGAAGTGTCCCGATATCAGGAGTGTGTAGACACAGGAAGTGTGTGATATCAGGAGTGTGTAGACACAGGAAGTGTGTGATATCAGGAGTGTGTAGACACAGGAAGTGTGTGATATCAGGAGTGTGTAGACACAGGAAGTGATATCAGGAGTGTGTAGACACAGGAAGTGTCCTGATAGACACAGGAAGTCAGGAGACACAGGAAGTGTGTAGACACAGGAAGTGTGTGATATCAGGAGTGTGTAGACACAGGAAGTGTCCTGATATCAGGAGTGTGTAGACACGAGGAAGTGTCCTGATATCAGGAGTGTGTAGACACAGGAAGTGTCCCGTGATAGACACAGAAAGTCAGGAGTGTGTAGACACAGGAAGTGTGTGATATCAGGAGTGTGTAGACACAGGAAGTGTCCTGATATCAGGAGTGTGTAGACACAGGAAGTGTGTGATATCAGGAGTGTGTAGACACAGGAAGTGTGTGATATCAGGAGTGTGTAGACACAGAAAGTGTCCTGATATCAGGAGTGTGTAGACACAGGAAGTGTGTGATATCAGGAGTGTGTAGACACAGGAAGTGTCCTGATATCAGGAGTGTGTAGACACAGGAAGTGTGTGATATCAGGAGTGTGTAGACACAGGAAGTGTCAGGAGTGTGTAGACTGATATCAGGAGTGTGTAGACACAGGAAGTGTGTGATATCAGGAGTGTGTAGACACAGGAAGTGTGTGATATCAGGAGTGTGTAGACACAGGAAGTGTGTGATATCAGGAGTGTGTAGACACAGGAAGTGATATCAGGAGTGTGTAGACACAGGAAGTGTGTGATATCAGGAGTGTGTAGACACAGGAAGTGTGTGTGATATCAGGAGTGTGTAGACACAGGAAGTGTCCTGATATCAGGAGTGTGTAGACACAGGAAGTGTGTGATATCAGGAGTGTGTAGACACAGGAAGTGTGTGATATCAGGAGTGTGTAGACACAGGAAGTGTCCTGAGACACAGGAAGTATCAGGAGTGTGTAGACACAGGAAGTGTGTGATATCAGGAGTGTGTAGACACAGGAAGTGTGTGATAGACACAGGAAGTCAGGAGTGTGTAGACACAGGAAGTGTGTGATAGACACAGGAAGTCAGGAGTGTGTAGACACAGGAAGTGTCAGGAGTGTGTAGACTGATATCAGGAGTGTGTAGACACAGGAAGTGTGTGATATCAGGAGTGTGTAGACTGATATCAGGAAGTGTCCTGAGACACAGGAAGTATCAGGAGTGTGTAGACACAGGAAGTGTGTGATATCAGGAGTGTGTAGACACAGGAAGTGTCCTGATATCAGGAGTGTGTAGACACAGGAAGTGTGTGATATCAGGAGTGTGTAGACACAGGAAGTGTGTGATATCAGGAGTGTGTAGACACAGGAAGTGTGTGATATCAGGAGTGTGTAGACACAGGAAGTGTGTGATATCAGGAGTGTGTAGACACAGGAAGTGATATCAGGAGTGTGTAGACACAGGAAGTGTGTGAGACAAAGGAAGTATCAGGAGTGTGTAGACACAGGAAGTGTGTGATATCAGGAGTGTGTAGACACAGGAAGTGTGTGATATCAGGAGTGTGTAGACACAGGAAGTGTCCTGATATCAGGAGTGTGTAGACACAGGAAGTGTGTGATATCAGGAGTGTGTAGACACAGGAAGTGAGTGATATCAGGAGTGTGTAGACACAGGAAGTGTGTGATATCAGGAGTGTGTAGACACAGGAAGTGTGTGATATCAGGAGTGTGTAGACACAGGAAGTGTGTGATATCAGGAGTGTGTAGACACAGGAAGTGTGTGATATCAGGAGTGTGTAGACACAGGAAGTGTCCTGATATCAGGAGTGTGTAGACACAGGAAGTGTGTGATATCAGGAGTGTGTAGACACAGGAAGTGTGTGATATCAGGAGTGTGTAGACACAGGAAGTGTGTGATATCAGGAGTGTGTAGACACAGGAAGTGTCCTGATATCAGGAGTGTGTAGACACAGGAAGTGTGTGATATCAGGAGTGTGTAGACACAGGAAGTGTCCTGATATCAGGAGTGTGTAGACACAGGAAGTGTGTGATATCAGGAGTGTGTAGACACAGGAAGTGTGTGATATCAGGAGTGTGTAGACACAGGAAGTGTGTGATATCAGGAGTGTGTAGACACAGGAAGTGTCAGGAGTGTGTAGACCGATGTGTGATCAGGAGTGTGTAGACACAGGAAGTGAGTGATATCAGGAGTGTGTAGACACAGGAAGTGTGTGATATCAGGAGTGTGTAGACACAGGAAGTGTGATATCAGGAGTGAGACAACAGGAAGTGTGTGATCAGGAGTGTGTAGACACAGGAAGTGTGTGATATCAGGAGTGTGTAGACACAGGAAGTGTGTGATATCAGGAGTGTGTAGACACAGGAAGTGTCCTGATATCAGGAGTGTGTAGACAAAGGAAGTGTGTGATATCAGGAGTGTGTAGACACAGGAAGTGTGTGTGAGACACGGGAAGTGTGTGATCAGGAGTGTGTAGACACGGGTGTCTGAAGTGTGTGATATATAGGAGTGTGTGTAGACAGGAGTGTGTAGACACAGGAAGTGTCTGATATCAGGAGTGTGTAGACACAGGAAGTGTGTGATATCAGGAGTGTGTAGACACAGGAAGTGTGTGATATCAGGAGTGTGTAGACACAGGAAGTGTCCTGATATCAGGAGTGTGTAGACACCGGAAGTGTGTGATATCAGGAGTGTGTAGACACAGGAAGTGTGTGATATCAGGAGTGTGTAGACACAGGAAGTGTCCTGATATCAGGAGTGTGTAGACACAGGAAGTGTGTGATATCAGGAGTGTGTAGACACAGGAAGTGTCCTGATATCAGGAGTGTGTAGACACAGGAAGTGTGTGATATCAGGAGTGTGTAGACACAGGAAGTGTCCTGATATCAGGAGTGTGTAGACACAGGAAGTGTGTGATATCAGGAGTGTGTAGACACAGGAAGTGTGTGATATCAGGAGTGTGTAGACACAGGAAGTGTGTGATATAGAGTGATAAGGATGTGTCAGGAGTGTGTAGACACAGGAAGTGTCCTGATATCAGGAGTGTGTAGACACAGGAAGTGTGTGATATCAGGAGTGTGTAGACACAGGAAGTGTGTGATAGACACAGGAAGTGTGTGATATCAGGAGTGTGTAGACACAGGAAGTGTGTGATATCAGGAGTGTGTAGACACCGGAAGTGATGCTAAGGGGGCGTGTCTAGACACAGGAAGTGGAATTAGTATCACGTGTATCTCTTGTTATGTTGTAGATTAGGGGGAGGGGGATGGGCGGGATGTGTACCGGGAGGGGGCGGGTTCTCCAGAGCTCCGCCCCATTACGCTCAGCTGATCGAGGCCGGAAGGGACGATGACGTCATTTCCGGGGGCGGAGAACGGGAAGATGGCGGTCAGTTGAGTGTTCGGTGTTGCGGTCGGTGAGCGGAGAAGAGGTGACGTCACACCATGACGCGGGACGCGGAGTCACGTGACGAGCTGCCGGACTGGGCCGGAGCCAAAGAGTTCTACCAGAAGTACGACCCGAAGGAGATCATCGGCCGGTAAGACCCCGCCCACTGCTCGCATACACCCCGCCCACAAATCCCTCTAAACTCCACCCCCTATAGGAGAACATGGAGGAGGAGCCAGTGCTGGGATAGTTTTATATACTCCTCCCCCGAGGAGATCCCGGGGGGAAGAAGAGCCAAAATCACCCCTCCCCCCTCCCCCCAGCCTGGTGCCAGCCCTGACCCCATAGACACGGGGGGATGGGGAGGTCATGTGATCGGGGGTCAGACTCGTGTTGTCGATCTTTTCTCCCACAGCGGAGTCTCCAGCACGGTGAGGAGATGTATCCACCGAGAGACGGGGAGAGAATACGCCGCAAAGATCATCGAGGTGACACCGGAGAGGCTGAGTCCCGAGCAACTCCAGGAGGTGCGACTCTCTACCGCCAAGGAGCTGGAGATCCTCCACCGAGTGTCCCACCACCCCTCCATCAGTAAGACTCCTCCCACCGACACTGACTCCTCCCACCACCCCTCCATCAGTAAGACTCCTCCCACTGACTCCTCCCACCACCCCTCCATCAGTAAGACTCCTCCCACTGACTCCTCCCACCACCCCTCCATCAGTAAGACTCCTCCCACCGACACTGACTCCTCCCACCGACACCTCCGACTCCTCCCACCACCCCTCCATCAGTAAGACTCCTCCCACTGACACTGACTCCTCCCACCTACACCTCCGACTCCTCCCACCACCCCTCCATCAGTAAGACTCCTCCCACTGACACTGACTCCTCCCACCGACTCCTCCCACCACCCCTCCATCAGTAAGACTCCTCCCACCGACTCCTCCCACCACCCCTCCATCAGTAAGACTCCTCCCACCGACTCCTCCCACCACCCCTCCATCAGTAAGACTCCTCCCACCGACTCCTCCCACCACCCCTCCATCAGTAAGACTCCTCCCACTGACACTGACTCCTCCCACCGACACCTCCGACTCCTCCCACCGACACTGACTCCTCCCACCACCCCTCCATCAGTAAGACTCCTCCCACTGACACTGACGCCTCCCACCGACACCTCCGACTCCACCACCCCTCCATCAGTAAGACTCCTCCCACTGACACTGACTCCTCCCACCGACACCTCCGACTCCTCCCACCACCGCCTCTAAATCCTCCCACCACCCCTCCATCAGTAAGACTCCTCCCACCGACTCCTCCCACCACCCCTCCATCAGTAAGACTCCTCCCACTGACACTGACTCCTCCCACCGACACCTCCGACTCCTCCCACCGACACTGACTCCTCCCACCACCCCTCCATCAGTAAGACTCCTCCCACTGACACTGACTCCTCCCACCGACACCTCCGACTCCTCCCACCACCGCCTCTGACTCCTCCCACCACCCCTCCATCAGTAAGACTCCTCCCACTGACACTGACGCCTCCCACCGACACCTCCGACTCCACCACCCTCCATCAGTAAGACTCCTCCCACTGACACTGACTCCTCCCACCGACACCTCCGACTCCTCCCACCACCGCCTCTAAATCCTCCCACCACCCCTCCATCAGTAAGACTCCTCCCACCGACTCCTCCCACCACCCCTCCATCAGTAAGACTCCTCCCACTGACACTGACTCCTCCCACCGACACCTCCGACTCCTCCCACCGACACTGACTCCTCCCACCACCCCTCCATCAGTAAGACTCCTCCCACTGACACTGACTCCTCCCACCGACACCTCCGACTCCTCCCACCACCGCCTCTGACTCCTCCCACCACCCCTCCATCAGTAAGACTCCTCCCACTGACACTGACGCCTCCCACCGACACCTCCGACTCCACCACCCCTCCATCAGTAAGACTCCTCCCACTGACACTGACTCCTCCCACCGACACCTCCGACTCCTCCCACCACCGCCTCTAAATCCTCCCACCACCCCTCCATCAGTAAGACTCCTCCCACCGACTCCTCCCACCGACACCTCCCACCACCGCCTCTAAATCCTCCCACCACCCCTCCATCAGTAAGACTCCTCCCACCGACTCCTCCCACCACCCCTCCATCAGTAAGACTCCTCCCACTGACTCCTCCCACACACACCTCCATCAGTAAGACTCCTCCCACCGACTCCTCCCACCACCCCTCCATCAGTAAGACTCCTCCCACCGACACTGACTCCTCCCACCGACACCTCCGACTCCTCCCACCACCGCCTCTGACTCCTCTCACCACCCCTCCATCAGTAAGACTCCTCCCACTGACACTGACTCCTCCCACCGACACCTCCGACTCCTCCCACCACCGCCTCTGACTCCTCCCACCGCCGCCTCCCACCGACACCTCCGACTCCTCCCACCACCGCCTCTAAATCCTCCCACCACCCCTTCATCAGTAAGGACTCCTCCCACCACCGCCTCAGACTCCTCCCACAACCCCTCCATCAGTAAGACTCCTCCAACCGACACCGACTCCTCCCACTGACACCACCCCTCCATCAGTAAGGACTCCTCCCACCACCTTCGACTCCTCCCACCACCCCTTCATCAGTAAGGACTCCTCCCACCACTGCCTCAGACTCCTCCCACCACCCATCCGTCAGTAAGGACTCCTCCCACCTCCGACTCCTCCCACCACCCCTTCATCAGTAAGGACTCCTCCCACCACCGCCTCAGATTCCTCCCACCACCCATCCATCAGTAAGACTCCTCCTCTCCCTCCAACTACGACTCCTCCCACCACCCCTCCATCAGTAAGGACTCCTCCCACAACCGCCTCAGACTCCTCCCACCATCCATCAGTAAGACTCCTCCTCTCCCTCCGACTCCTCCCCCACCAACTACGACTCCTCCCACCACCCCTCCATCAGTAAGGACTCCTCCCACAACCACCTCAGACTCCTCCCACCACCCATCCATCAGTGAGACTCCTCCTCTCCCACCAACTACGACTGCTCCCACGACTCCCACCACCCCCTTGGACTCCTCCCACCGACTCCTCCCACCACCCCTCCATCAGTAAGGACTCCTCCCACCACCACCGACTCGTCCCACCACCCCTCCATCAGTAAGACTCCTCCTCTCCCTCCAACTCCTCTCCCACCGACTCCTCCCACCATCAGTAAGATCTTCTCCTTTCCACCACCTCCGACTCCTCTCCATCTCTGACCTTCTGTCCCTCCGACTCCTCCCTGTTTATTCTCTACCAATCATTTTATATCTTGTCCTACCACCTGACTCCTCCTCCCTCAATCTCCTCTAATCATCTCTTCCCCATCCCCCGACATGCACATTGAAGAAGAGATGTGATGGGGGTTGGGGGGTTTTGTTGGCAGACATTGACTCTTTTCTCTTCCAGTCTCCCTCATCGATTCCTACGAGTCTTCTACGTTCATCTTCCTGGTGTTTGACCTGTGAGTATGTGGGATTGGAGCTATGGGGGGGCGGGGTCTGTGGGATTGGAGCTATGGGGGCGGGGTCTGTGGGATTGGAGCTATGGGGGGCGGGGTCTGTGGTATTGGAGCTATGGGGGTGGGGTCTGTGGGATTGGAGCTATGGGGGGCGGGGTCTGTGGGATTGGAGCTATGGGGGTGGGGTCTGTGGGATTGGAGCTATGGGGGCGGGGTCTGTGGGATTGGAGCTATGGGGGCGGGGTCTGTGGGATTGGAGCTATGGGGGCGGGGTCTGTGGGATTGGAGCTATGGGGGGTGGGGTCTGTGGGATTGGAGCTATGGGGGGTGGGGTCTGTGGGATTGGAGCTATGGGGGGCGGGGTCTGTGGAATTGGAGCTATGGGGGGCGGGGTCTGTGGGATTGGAGCTATGGGGGGCGGGTCTGTGGAATTGGACCTCCTGGGGGGCGGGGTCTGTGGGATTGGAGCTATGGGGGGTGGGGTCTGTGGGATTGGACCTCCTGGGGGGCGGGTCTGTGGGATTGGAGCTGTGGGGTCTGTGGGATTGGAGGTATGTGGGGTGGGGTCTGTGGGATTGGACCTCCTGGGGGGTGGGGTCTGTGGGATTGGAGGTATGGGGGGTGGGGTCTGTGGGATGGGGGCGGGGTCTGTGGGATTGGAGCTATGGGGGCGGGGTCTGTGGGATTGGACCTCCTGGAGAGGTGGGGTCTGTGGGATTGGAGGTATGGGGGGTGGGGTCTGTGGGATTGGACCTCCTGGAGAGGCGGGGTCTGTGGGATTTGACCTCCTGGAGAGGTGGGGTCTGTGGGATTGGAGCTATGGGGGGTGGGGTCTGTGGGATTGGAGCTATGGGGGCGGGGTCTGTGGGATTGGAGCTATGGGGGGCGGGGTCTGTGGGATTGGAGCTATGGGGGGCGGGGTCTGTGGGATTGGAGCTATGGGGGGCGGGGTCTGTGGGATTGGAGCTATGGGGGGCGGCGTCTGTGGGATTGTAGCTATGGGGGGCGGGGTCTGTGGGATTGGAGCTATGGGGGGCGGCGTCTGTGGGATTGGAGCTATGGGGGGCGGGGTCTGTGGGATTGGAGCTATGGGGGGTGGGGTCTGTGGGATTGGACCTCCTGGGGGGCGGGGTCTGTGGGATTGGAGCTATGGGGGGTGGGGTCTGTGGGATTGGACCTCCTGGGGGGCGGGGTCTGTGGGATTGGAGCTGTGGGGTCTGTGGGATTGGAGGTATGTGGGGTGGGGTCTGTGGGATTGGACCTCCTGAGGGGCGGGGTCTGTGGGATTGGAGGTATGGGGGATGGGGGCGGGGTCTGTGGGATTGGAGCTATGGGGGCGGGGTCTGTGGGATTGGACCTCCTGGAGAGGTGGGGTCTGTGGGATTGGAGGTATGGGGGGTGGGGTCTGTGGGATTGGACCTCCTGGAGAGGCGGGGTCTGTGGGATTTGACCTCCTGGAGTGGTGGGGTCTGTGGGATTGGAGCTATGGGGGGTGGGGTCTGTGGGATTGGAGCTATGGGGGCGGGGTCTGTGGGATTGGAGCTATGGGGGGCGGGGTCTGTGGGATTGGAGCTATGGGGGGCGGGGTCTGTGGGATTGGAGCTATGGGGGGCGGGGTCTGTGGGATTGGAGCTATGGGGGGCGGGGTCTGTGGGATTGGAGCTATGGGGGGCGGGGTCTGTGGGATTGGAGCTATGGGGGGCGGGGTCTGTGGGATTGGAGCTATGGGGGGTGGGGTCTGTGGGATTGGACCTCCTGAGGGGCGGGGTCTGTGGGATTGGAGCTGTGGGGTCTGTGGGATTGGAGGTATGTGGGGTGGGGTCTGTGGGATTGGACCTCCTGGGGGGTGGGGTCTGTGGGATTGGAGGTATGGGGGGTGGGGTCTGTGGGATGGGGGCGGGGTCTGTGGGATTGGAGCTATGGGGGCGGGGTCTGTGGGATTGGACCTCCTGGAGAGGTGGGGTCTGTGGGATTGGAGGTATGGGGGCGGGGTCTGTGGGATTGGACCTCCTGGAGAGGCGGGGTCTGTGGGATTTGACCTCCTGGAGAGGTGGGGTCTGTGGGATTGGAGCTATGGGGGGTGGGGTCTGTGGGATTGGACCTCCTGGGGGGTGGGGTCTGTGGGATTGGAGCTATGGGGGGTGGGGTCTGTGGGATTGGAGCTATGGGGGCGGGGTCTGTGGGATTGGAGCTATGGGGGGCGGGGTCTGTGGGATTGGAGCTATGGGGGGTGGGGTCTGTGGGATTGGAGCTATGGGGGGTGGGGTCTGTGGGATTGGAGCTATGGGGGGTGGGGTCTGTGGGATTGGACCTCCTGGGGGGTGGGGTCTGTGGGATTGGAGCTATGGGGGGTGGGGTCTGTGGGATTGGAGCTATGGGGGCGGGGTCTGTGGGATTGGACCTCCTGGAGAGGCGGGGTCTGTGGGATTTGACCTATGGGGGGCGGGGTCTGTGGGATTTGACCTATGGGGGGTGGGGTCTGTGGGATTGGAGCTCCTGGAGGGGCGGGGTCTGTGGGATTGGAGCTATGGGGGTGGGATTGGAGCTATGGGGGGTGGGGTCTGTGGGATTGGAGCTCCTGGAGAGGCGGGGTCTGTGGGATTGGACCTATGGGGACGGTCTTTCTGGTTTGGTGACGGGGTGTCTCGCTCTGTCTCGTAGGATGAAGAGAGGAGAGCTGTTTGATTATCTGACGGAGAAAGTCAAGCTGAGTGAGAAGGAGACCCGGTAAGGACTTCCTCAGGAGGTGTTTGTAGATCTGTTCATGGTGGGCGGGGTCTGGGGGGGTGAGGATCCCGGAGTTCCCCTTTAAGGTCTGCTGGGAAAGTAACATGAAAGTAACGTGTTCTCAGGGGCCCCCTTCCTAGGAGAGGAGCCCCCCGTGTACCCAGCACAAAGCTCTCCGGTGGGGGGAGGGTGAGCAATATGGGAGCCGCAGTCCTGATTTCAGGGTAAGGAGGGGGAGGGGGAGGGGGAGGGGGTAAGGAGGGGGAGGGGGAGGGGGAGGGGGTATCAGAGTCGGCACCCGGTGCAGATCATGAGAAGTCTACAGAAGAACCTCTGAGATCCCCGGGTTCTGCTCTTCCCTTCATCTTCTTCTCTTTCCCCCGGAGATCCCCGTCTTCTGCCCCCCTTGTTGTGTTCCCCCCCCTCGTTATTCCGCCCCCCTCTTATTCTGCCCCCCGTGTCATTGTAGGTGTATCATGCGCTCCCTCCTGGAGGCCGTCTCTTTTCTGCACAGAAATCACATCGTTCACCGAGACCTCAAACCCGAGAACATCCTGATGGACGATTCGCTGAACATCAAGCTGTCCGACTTCGGCTTCAGCTGCGTCCTGAACCCTTCCGAGAAGCTGAGAGGTGCGTCTCCAACCAATCTTCTGTGTGCAGATGTGGGGGGTGAATCCCACCGAACAACTGGACCCCCCTCCCTCCCGCCCAGGAATCCTCCCGCCCAACTAGACCTTCCCTCCCGCCCAGGAATCCTCCCGTCCAACTAGACCTTCCCTCCCGGCCAGGAATCCTCCCGTCCAACTAGACCTTCCCTCCCGCCCAGGAATCCTCCCGCCCCCAAATAGACCTTCCCTCCCGGCCAGGAATCCTCCCGCCCCCAAATAGACCTTTCCTCCCGCCCCCAAATAGACCTTCCCTCCCGGCCAGGAATCCTCCCGCCCAACTAGACCTTCCCTCCCGGCCAGGAATCCTCCCGCCCAACTAGACCTTCCCTCCCGGCCAGGAATCCTCCCGCCCCCAAATAGACCTTCCCTCCCGGCCAGGAATCCTCCCGCCCAACTAGACCTTCCCTCCCGGCCAGGAATCCTCCCGTCCAACTAGACCTTCCCTCCCGGCCAGGAATCCTCCCGTCCAACTAGACCTTCCCTCCCGGCCAGGAATCCTCCCGCCCCCAAATAGACCTTCCCTCCCGGCCAGGAATCCCACCGTCCAACTAGACCTTCCCTCCCGGCCAGGAATCCTCCCGCCCCCAAATAGACCTTCCCTCCCGCCCAGGAATCCTCCCGCCCAACTAGACCTTCCCTCCCGGCAGGAATCCTCCCGTCCAACTAGACCTTCCCTCCCGGCCAGGAATCCTCCCGCCCCCAACTAGACCTTCCCTCCCGGCCAGGAATCCTCCCGCCCCCAACTAGACCATCCCTCCCGGCCAGGAATCCTCCCGCCCAACTAGACCTTCCCTCCCGGCCAGGAACCCCACCGTCCAACTAGACCTTCCCTCCCGGCCAGGAATCCTTCCGCCCAACTAGACCTTCCCTCCCGCCCAGGAATCCTCCCGCCCAACTAGACCTTCCCTCCCGGCCAGGAATCCTTCCGCCCAACTAGACCTTCCCTCCCGGCCAGGAATCCTCCCGCCCAACTAGACCTTCCCTCCCAGCCAGGAATCCCACCGTCCAACTAGACCTTCCCTCCCGGCCAGGAATCCTCCCGCCCAACTAGACCTTCCCTCCCGGCCAGGAATCCTCCCGCCCAACTAGACCTTCCCTCCCGGCCAGGAATCCTCCTGTCCAACTAGACCTTCCCTCCCGGCCAGGAATCCTCCCGCCCAACTAGACCTTCCCTCCTGGCCAGGAATCCTCCCGCCCAACTAGACCTTCCCTCCCGGCCAGGAATCCTCCCGCCCCCAACTAGACCTTCCCTCCCGGCCAGGAATCCTCCTGCCCCCAACTAGACCTTCCCTCCCGGCCAGGAATCCTCCCGCCCCAAACTAGACCTTCCCTCCCGGCCAGGAATCCTCCCGCCCAACTAGACCTTCCCTCCCGGCCAGGAATCCTCCCGCCCCCAACTAGACCTTCCCTCCCGGCCAGGAATCCTCCTGCCCCCAACTAGACCTTCCCTCCCGGCCAGGAATCCTCCCGCCCCAAACTAGACCTTCCCTCCCGGCCAGGAATCCTCCCGCCCCCAAATAGACCTTCCCTCCCGGCCAGGAATCCTCCCGTCCAACTAGACCTTCCCTCCCGGCCAGGAATCCTCCCGTCCAACTAGACCTTCCCTCCCGCCCAGGAATCCTCCCGTCCAACTAGACCTTCCCTCCCGGCCAGGAATCCTCCCGCCCCCAACTAGACCTTCCCTCCCGGCCAGGAATCCTCCCGTCCAACTAGACCTTCCCTCCCGGCCAGGAATCCTCCCGTCCAACTAGACCTTCCCTCCCGCCCAGGAATCCTCCCGCCCCCAAATAGACCTTCCCTCCCGGCCAGGAATCCTCCCGCCCCCAAATAGACCTTTCCTCCCGCCCCCAAATAGACCTTCCCTCCCGGCCAGGAATCCTCCCGCCCAACTAGACCTTCCCTCCCGGCCAGGAATCCTCCCGCCCAACTAGACCTTCCCTCCCGGCCAGGAATCCTCCCGCCCCCAAATAGACCTTCCCTCCCGGCCAGGAATCCTCCCGCCCAACTAGACCTTCCCTCCCGGCCAGGAATCCTCCCGTCCAACTAGACCTTCCCTCCCGGCCAGGAATCCTCCCGTCCAACTAGACCTTCCCTCCCGCCCAGGAATCCCCCCGCCCCCAAATAGACCTTCCCTCCCGGCCAGGAATCCTCCCGCCCCCAAATAGACCTTCCCTCCCGGCCAGGAATCCCACCGTCCAACTAGACCTTCCCTCCCGGCCAGGAATCCTCCCGCCCCCAAATAGACCTTCCCTCCCGCCCAGGAATCCTCCCGCCCAACTAGACCTTCCCTCCCGGCAGGAATCCTCCCGTCCAACTAGACCTTCCCTCCCGGCCAGGAATCCTCCCGCCCCCAACTAGACCATCCCTCCCGGCCAGGAATCCTCCCGCCCCCAACTAGACCTTCCCTCCCGGCCAGGAATCCTCCCGCCCCCAACTAGACCATCCCTCCCGGCCAGGAATCCTCCCGCCCAACTAGACCTTCCCTCCCGGCCAGGAACCCCACCGTCCAACTAGACCTTCCCTCCCGGCCAGGAATCCTTCCGCCCAACTAGACCTTCCCTCCCGCCCAGGAATCCTCCCGCCCAACTAGACCTTCCCTCCCGGCCAGGAATCCTTCCGCCCAACTAGACCTTCCCTCCCGGCCAGGAATCCTCCCGCCCAACTAGACCTTCCCTCCCAGCCAGGAATCCCACCGTCCAACTAGACCTTCCCTCCCGGCCAGGAATCCTCCCGCCCCCAAATAGACCTTCCCTCCCGGCCAGGAATCCTCCCGCCCAACTAGACCTTCCCTCCCGGCCAGGAATCCTCCCGCCCAACTAGACCTTCCCTCCCGGCCAGGAATCCTCCCGCCCAACTAGACCTTCCCTCCCGCCCAGGAATCCTCCCGCCCCCAACTAGACCTTCCCTCCCGGCCAGGAATCCTCCCACCCCCAACTAGACCTTCCCTCCCGCCCAGGAATCCTCCCGCCCAACTAGACCTTCCCTCCCAGCCAGGAATCCTTCCGCCCAACTAGACCTTCCCTCCCGGCCAGGAATCCTCCCGTCCAACTAGACCTTCCCTCCCGGCCAGGAATCCTCCCGCCCCCAACTAGACCTTCCCTCCCGGCCAGGAATCCTCCCGCCCCCAACTAGACCTTCCCTTCCGGCCAGGAATCCTCCCGTCCAACTAGACCTTCCCTCCCGGCCAGGAATCCTCCCGCCCCCAACTAGACCTTCCCTCCCGGCCAGGAATCCTCCCGCCCCCAAATAGACCTTCCCTCCCGGCAAGAGGCAGTGCAGGAGGGAGATTGTGATTGGACAGTCTGTGTCTCACTTTCTTTCATGTTTTCAGAGCTGTGTGGAACTCCGGGGTATTTGGCTCCGGAGATTCTGAAGTGTTCTATGGATGAGACTCACCCTGGATATGGCAAGGAGGTGGACCTGTAAGTATGGAAGGTGCGGGGGAGGGTAGCAGTGTGCCAGTAGTAGACATTGATTAGGTGTGGCCTTGTTCTTGTAGGTGGGCGTGCGGTGTGATCATGTTTACCCTGCTGGCCGGCTCCCCTCCATTCTGGCACCGCAGACAGATGCTGATGCTTCGTATGATCATGGATGGACGCTTCCAGTTCACTTCTCCAGAGTGGGATGATCGATCTGCTACAGTGAAGGATCTGGTAATGTTGCATCTCTACATTCCTCCCCCTCCCCGGAGTAGAGGCGTCTCCCCTCCCCGCTCCTCCTCCCCGGAGTAGAGGCGTCTCCGCTCCCCCTCCCCGCTCCCCCTCCCCGGAGTGGAGGCGTCTCCTCTGTACGCTCCCCCTCCCCTGAGTGGAGGCGTCTCCTCTGTACGCTCCCCCTCCCCGGAGCGGAGGCGTCTCCTCTGTACGCTCCCCCTCCCCGGAGCGGAGGCGTCTCCTCTGTACGCTCCCCCTCCCCGGAGCGGAGGCGTCTCCTCTGTACGCTCCCCCTCCCCGGAGCGGAGGCGTCTCCTCTGTACGCTCCCCCTCCCCGGAGCGGAGGCGTCTCCTCTGTACGCTCCCCCTCCCCGGAGCGGAGGCGTCTCCCCTCCCCGCTCCTCCTCCCCGGAGCAGAGGCGTCTCCTCTGTGCGCTCCCCCTCCCCGGAGTAGAGGCGTCTCCTCTGCGCGCTCCCCCTCCCCGGAGCGGAGGCGTCTCCTCTGCGCGCTCCCCCTCCCCGGAGCGGAGGCGTCTCCTCTGTACGCTCCCCCTCCCCGGAGCGGAGGCGTCTCCTCTGCGCGCTCCCCCTCCCCGGAGCGGAGGCGTCTCCTCTGCGCGCTCCCCCTCCCCGGAGCGGAGGCGTCTCCTCTGTACGCTCCCCCTCCCCGGAGCGGAGGCGTCTCCTCTGTACGCTCCCCCTCCCCGGAGCGGAGGCGTCTCCTCTGTACGCTCCCCCTCCCCGGAGTGGAGGCATCGCCTCTCCCTGGGTGCAATGTGTACACGGTGTGGGTTGAGTTGTCAATCTTATGAGAATCTGGAGCCCACCCCCCCCACCACAGGTTCTCCCTCTTCCTCCTAATTTGAACTCTGCTCTCTTGTCTTCTAGATCACCCGTCTCCTCGAGGTATCGCCAGAGAAGCGCCTTACGGCAGACCAGGTGCTACAGCATCCCTTCTTCCAGAGTCACCAGATAGAGGAAGGCTCGACTGTCACTCCTTATTACCGTTTCCGGGTCAGTCTATCTCCCATTGGTCAGGGAGAAGGGGGGGGGCTTATTGTGATGATGAGGTGGAGCAGGGTGAAGGTTGGTGCCCCTTGGTTGGAGGTTGGTGCCCCTTGGTTGGAGGTTGGTGCCCCTTGGTTGGAGGTTGGTGCCCCTTGGTGGAGGTTGGTGCCCCTTGGTGGAGGTTGGTGCCCCTTGGTGGAGATTTCTCTTCAGTCGGTGACACCCGTCTCCTGGACAGGAACTGAGGGGAAATCTCAGAGCACAATGGTTTCTGGGTCAGTCTGTCTCCCATTGGTCAGGGAGAAGGGGAGGCTTATTGTGATGATGAGGTGCCCCTTGGTTGGAGGTTTGTGCCCCTTGGTTGGAGGTTGGTGCCCCTTGGTGGTGATTTCTCTTCAGTCGGTGACACCCGTCTCCTGGACAGGAACTGAGGGGAAATCTCAGAGCACAATGGTTTCTGGGTCAGTCTGTCTCCCATTGGTCAGGGAGAAGGGGGGGGGGCTTATTGTGATGATGATGAGGTGGAGGTTGGTGCCCCTTGGTGGAGATTTCTCTTCAGTCGGTGACACCCGTCTCCTGGACAGGAACTGAGGGGAAATCTCAGAGCACAAAGGTTTCTGGGTCAGTCTGTCTCCCATTGGTCAGGGAGAAGGGGGGGGGCTTATTGTGATGATGAGGTGCCCCTTGGTTGGAGGTTGGTGCCCCTTGGTGGAGATTTCTCTTCAGTCGGTGACACCCGTCTCCTGGACAGGAACTGAGAGGAAATCTCAGAGCACAATGGGTTCTGGGTCAGTCTATCTCCCATTGGTCAGGGAGAAGGGGGGGGGCTTATTGTGATGATGAGGTGCCCCTTGGTTGGAGGTTGGTGCCCCTTGGTGGAGATTTCTCTTCAGTCGGTGACACCCGTCTCCTGGACAGGAACTGAGAGGAAATCTCAGCACAATGGGTTCCGGCTCTTCCTGCTCCACCTGAATGGAAGACGTTGGGTTTGGCGTGGAGCTTTGTCTATAATAACCGGATCTTCTTTCCACAGAGGGCAGCCTGGGCAGCGTTGGCATGTGTGCGGATTCTGATGAGGTGGCGGAGAGCCCGACCCGTCACTAGTGAACTTCTAGTTCTGGATCCATACGGTATAAAGGGTGTCCGGCGACTGATCGATGCCTGCGCCTTCCGGATCTATGGGCACTGGGTGAAAAAGGGAGAGAGACAAAACCGGGCGGCTTTATTCCAGAACCAGCCGAAAGCTCTGCTGCTCACACTGGGGGAGGACGAGGATCAGGATGGCGAGCTGTAACATTCTGGGGTCCCATATCCAGAAATGGGGCGTGATCTGTGCCGCGTCCTGTCCACATTCCATCTTCTGAGACACGCTGCCCCCGGACTCGACAGGTTGGCCGGGGACCCAACTTCAGAGACCTCTGTTTATTGCACAATGGTCTCTTTGTGTTCTGGTGACTCGGAGATTGGGGGGGGCGGGTTTGGGGACACTTTCTGGGTACATCAGTCACAAGAGACCCACCAACCATGAACTTCCATTCGTTTTTTTTTTATTCATATTTATGTTACAAAGTGAAATAAAATGTCCAACGTGATCGAGAACCACAGAAAACTGGACTCTGCATTCTTCAGCCACGGCTGTGATGGTTTCGGGTCACGGCACCAAAATGTGGGGAAAGTATCTAGAACCTTCAAGCAAGTTCCGGCCCACCTTGGTCTCATCTAGAGCGTAGCCCCTTCTGATTGGATATTCCAGTCCCAGCGATAGATGACAAGAGCAGCAGAGGAATATACACACAGACCCCCCCTCCCCCCACCCCAGAGTATACACAGAATTATCTAGTCCTACCCCCCGACCCCCTCAGAGTATACACACAGACCCCCTCCTCAGAGTGTACACAGAATTATCTAGTCGGACCCCCCCCCTCAGAGTATACACAGAATGATCTAGTCGGACCCGCCCCCTCAGAGTATACACAGAATGATCTAGTCATACTCTGAGGGGGTATTGGGGTCTCCTATGTATGCATTTGCTTCTGGGGGGGCGGGGGGGGAGCTGAGAAGTATTGAGCCTTACCCAGAAATAATGAGTGAGGAAGCTGTGGGTTGCAGGGTGTGTCGGCCAATCTCTCTATATTCAGTGGTGCAAAAATCCACTTCCTGTGATTCTGACTTCACTTTGGACCAGAAACAGAAATAGAACACGGCAGACCCTCCAGAACAATCCAATGTGGAGGAGCCTAGAACCATAATCAAGGCAACGTTGGGCGACGGCGTCCCTTCATAGGCAACGTTGGGCGACGGCGGCCCTTCATAGGCAACGTTGGGCCACGGCGTCCCTTCATAGGCAACGTTGGGCCACGGCGTCCCTTCATAGGCAACGTTGGGCCACGGCGTCCCTTCATAGGCAACGTTGGGCCACGGCGTCCCTTCATAGGCAACGTTGGGCCACGGCGTCCCTTCATAGGCAACGTTGGGCGACGGCGGCCCTTCATAGGCAACGTTGGGCGACGGCGGCCCTTCATAGGCAACGTTGGGCGACGGCGGCCCTTCATAGGCAACGTTGGGCGACGGCGGCCCTTCATAGGCAACGTTGGGCCACGGCGTCCCTTCATAGGCAACGTTGGGCCACGGCGGCCCTTCATAGGCAACGTTGGGCCACGGCGTCCCTTCATAGGCAACGTTGGGCGACGGCGTCCCTTCATAGGCAACGTTGGGCCACGGCGTCCCTTCATAGGCAACGTTGGGCCACGGCGGCCCTTCATAGGCAACGTTGGGCCACGGCGTCCCTTCATAGGCAACGTTGGGCGACGGCGGCCCTTCATAGGCAACGTTGGGCCACGGCGGCCCTTCATAGGCAACGTTGGGCCACGGCGGCCCTTCATAGGCAACGTTGGGCCACGGCGGCCCTTCATAGGCAACGTTGGGCCACGGCGTCCCTTCATAGGCAACGTTGGGCCACGGCGTCCCTTCATAGGCAACGTTGGGCCACGGCGTCCCTTCATAGGCAACGTTGGGCCACGGCGTCCCTTCATAGGCAACGTTGGGCCACGGCGTCCCTTCATAGGCAACGTTGGGCCACGGCGTCCCTTCATAGGCAACGTTGGGCCACGGCGTCCCTTCATAGGCAACGTTGGGCCACGGCGTCCCTTCATAGGCAACGTTGGGCCACGGCGTCCCTTCATAGGCAACGTTGGGCCACGGCGTCCCTTCATAGGCAACGTTGGGCCACGGCGTCCCTTCATAGGCAACGTTGGGCCACGGCGTCCCTTCATAGGCAACGTTGGGCCACGGCGTCCCTTCATAGGCAACGTTGGGCCACGGCGTCCCGTCATAGGCAACGTTGGGCCACGGCGTCCCTTCATAGGCAACGTTGGGCCACGGCGTCCCTTCATAGGCAACGTTGGGCCACGGCGGCCCTTCATAGGCAACGTTGGGCGACGGCGGCCCTTCATAGGCAACGTTGGGCCACGGCGTCCCTTCATAGGCAACGTTGGGCGACGGCGTCCCTTCATAGGCAACGTTGGGCGACGGCGTCCCTTCATAGGCAACGTTGGGCGACGGCGTCCCTTCATAGGCAACGTTGGGCGACGGCGGCCCTTCATAGGCAACGTTGGGCCACGGCGTCCCTTCATAGGCAACGTTGGGCGACGGCGGCCCTTCATAGGCAACGTTGGGCCACGGCGGCCCTTCATAGGCAACGTTGGGCCACGGCGGCCCTTCATAGGCAACGTTGGGCCACGGCGGCCCTTCATAGGCAACGTTGGGCCACGGCGGCCCTTCATAGGCAACGTTGGGCCACGGCGGCCCTTCATAGGCAACGTTGGGCCACGGCGTCCCTTCATAGGCAACGTTGGGCCACGGCGTCCCTTCATAGGCAACGTTGGGCCACGGCGTCCCTTCATAGGCAACGTTGGGCCACGGCGTCCCTTCATAGGCAACGTTGGGCCACGGCGTCCCTTCATAGGCAACGTTGGGCCACGGCGTCCCTTCATAGGCAACGTTGGGCCACGGCGTCCCTTCATAGGCAACGTTGGGCCACGGCGTCCCTTCATAGGCAACGTTGGGCCACGGCGTCCCTTCATAGGCAACGTTGGGCCACGGCGTCCCTTCATAGGCAACGTTGGGCCACGGCGTCCCTTCATAGGCAACGTTGGGCCACGGCGTCCCGTCATAGGCAACGTTGGGCCACGGCGTCCCTTCTTAGGCAACGTTGGGCCACGGCGTCCCTTCATAGGCAACGTTGGGCGACGGCGGCCCTTCATAGGCAACGTTGGGCGACGGCGGCCCTTCATAGGCAACGTTGGGCGACGGCGTCCCTTCATAGGCAACGTTGGGCGACGGCGTCCCTTCATAGGCAACGTTGGGCGACGGCGTCCCTTCATAGGCAACGTTGGGCGACGGCGTCCCTTCATAGGCAACGTTGGGCGACGGCGGCCCTTCATAGGCAACGTTGGGCCACGGCGTCCCTTCATAGGCAACGTTGGGCGACGGCGGCCCTTCATAGGCAACGTTGGGCGACGGCGGCCCTTCATAGGCAACGTTGGGCCACGGCGGCCCTTCATAGGCAACGTTGGGCCACGGCGTCCCTTCATAGGCAACGTTGGGCCACGGCGTCCCTTCATAGGCAACGTTGGGCCACGGCGTCCCTTCATAGGCAACGTTGGGCCACGGCGTCCCTTCATAGGCAACGTTGGGCCACGGCGTCCCTTCATAGGCAACGTTGGGCCACGGCGTCCCTTCATAGGCAGCGTTGGGCCACGGCGTCCCTTCATAGGCAGCGTTGGGCCACGGCGTCCCTTCATAGGCAACGTTGGGCCACGGCGTCCCTTCATAGGCAACGTTGGGCCACGGCGTCCCTTCATAGGCAACGTTGGGCCACGGCGTCCCTTCATAGGCAACGTTGGGCCACGGCGTCCCTTCATAGGCAACGTTGGGCCACGGCGTCCCTTCATAGGCAACGTTGGGCCACGGCGTCCCTTCATAGGCAACGTTGGGCCACGGCGTCCCTTCATAGGCAACGTTGGGCCACGGCGTCCCTTCATAGGCAACGTTGGGCCACGGCGTCCCTTCATAGGCAACGTTGGGCCACGGCGTCCCTTCATAGGCAACGTTGGGCCACGGCGTCCCTTCATAGGCAACGTTGGGCCACGGCGTCCCTTCATAGGCAACGTTGGGCCACGGCGGCCCTTCATAGGCAACGTTGGGCGACGGCGGCCCTTCATAGGCAACGTTGGGCGACGGCGGCCCTTCATAGGCAACGTTGGGCGACGGCGTCCCTTCATAGGCAACGTTGGGCCACGGCGTCCCTTCATAGGCAACGTTGGGCCACGGCGGCCCTTCATAGGCAACGTTGGGCGACGGCGGCCCTTCATACGCAACGTTGGGCCACGGCGGCCCTTCATACGCAACGTTGGGCCACGGCGGCCCTTCATACGTAGCGTTGGGTTGTCAATTTTAAAAATTTCGGTGATGAAAGTGAGAAGCCCAGTGGAAGGCCAGTTTCTTTATCTATCCCTGTAAAGGTCAAAAGTTTTGGGATCCACTTTGCTGCAAGCTTTCTCCTTTCCAAGTCTTTATGGATTATGATACCAACCCTCTCACGTGATATTCCCGGATACGTAGCAATACTTTTGGGAGATATTCGACGGTCATTTGCACGCACAGAGACACTGGGCTTCTCACTTTTATCACCGAAATGGGCAGTTTTAAAATGGACAACCCAAACGTTATGTATGAAGGGCCGCCGTCGCCCAACGTTGCCTATGAAGGGCCGCCGTCGCCCAACGTTGCCTATGAAGGGCCGCCGTCGCCCAACGTTGCGTATGAAGGGCCGCCGTCACCCAAATGTTACATGTGAAGGGCCTCTGTTGTCCAACGTTGCGTATGAAGGGCCGCCGTCACCCAAATGTTACATGTGAAGGGCCGCCGTCGCCCAACGTTGCGTATGAAGGGCCGCCTTCGCCCAACGTTGCGTATGAAGGGCCGCCTTCGCCCAACGTTGCGTATGAAGGGCCGCCTTCGCCCAACGTTGCGTATGAAGGGCCGCCTTCGCCCAACGTTGCGTATGAAGGGCCGCCTTCGCCCAACGTTGCGTATGAAGGGCCGCCGTCGCCCAACGTTGCGTATAAAGGGCCGCCTTCGCCCAACGTTGCGTATGAAGGGCCGCCATCGCCCAACGTTGCGTATGAAGGGCCGCCTTCGCCCAACGTTGCGTATGAAGGGCCGCCATCTCCCAACGTTGCGTATGAAGGGCCGCCTTCGCCCAACGTTGCGTATGAAGGGCCGCCTTCGTCCAACGTTGCGTATGAAGGGCCGCCTTCGCCCAACGTTGCGTATGAAGGGCCGCCTTCGCCCAACGTTGCGTATGAAGGGCCGCCTTCGCCCAACGTTGCGTATGAAGGGCCGCCTTCGCCCAACGTTGCGTATGAAGGGCCGCCTTTGCCCAACGTTGCGTATGAAGGGCCGCCTTTGCCCAACGTTGCGTATGAAGGGCCGCCTTTGCCCAACGTTGCGTATGAAGGGCCGCCTTTGCCCAACGTTGCGTATGAAGGGCCGCCTTTGCCCAACGTTGCGTATGAAGGGCCGCCTTTGCCCAACGTTGCGTATGAAGGGCCGCCTTTGCCCAACGTTGCGTATGAAGGGCCGCCTTTGCCCAACGTTGCGTATGAAGGGCCGCCTTTGCCCAACGTTGCGTATGAAGGGCCGCCTTTGCCCAACGTTGCGTATGAAGGGCCGCCTTTGCCCAACGTTGCGTATGAAGGGCCGCCTTTGCCCAACGTTGCGTATGAAGGGCCGCCTTTGCCCAACGTTGCGTATGAAGGGCCGCCTTCGCCCAACGTTGCGTATAAAGGGCCGCCTTCGCCCAACGTTGCGTATAAAGGGCCGCCTTCGCCCAACGTTGCGTATGAGGGGGCCGCCTTCGCCCAACGTTGCGTATGAGGGGGCCGCCTTCGCCCAACGTTGCGTATGAGGGGGCCGCCGTCACCCAAATGTTACATGTGAAGGGCCGCCGTCGCCCCATGTTGCGTATGAAGGGCCGCCGTCGCCCAACGTTGCGAATGAAGGGCCGCCGTCGCCCAACGTTGCGAATGAAGGGCCGCCGTCGCCCAACGTTGCGAATGAAGGGCCGCCGTCGCCCAACGTTGCGAATGAAGGGCCGCCGTCGCCCAACGTTGCGAATGAAGGGCCGCCGTCGCCCAACGTTGCGAATGAAGGGCCGCCGTCGCCCAACGTTGCGTATGAAGGGCCGCCTTCGCCCAACGTTGCGTATGAAGGGCCGCCGTCACCCAAATGTTACATGTGAAGGGCCGCCGTCGCCCCATGTTGCGTATGAAGGGCCGCCGTCGCCCAACGTTGCGAATGAAGGGCCGCCGTCGCCCAACGTTGCGAATGAAGGGCCGCCGTCGCCCAACGTTGCGAATGAAGGGCCGCCGTCGCCCAACGTTGCGAATGAAGGGCCGCCGTCGCCCAACGTTGCGTATGAAGGGCCGCCTTCGCCCAATGTTGCGTATGAAGGGCCGCCGTCACCCAAATGTTACATGTGAAGGGCCGCCGTTGCCCAACGTTGCGTATGAGGGGGCCGCCGTCACCCAAACGTTACATGTGAAGGGCCTCTGTCGTCCAACGTTTGTGACATTTCATCATGGATCCGCTTCGCACCTTTCCCTTAGAGAAACAAGAACTTGATTATGGTTCCCCCACATGGGATTTCTCTGGAGGGTCTGCCGTGTTCTCTTTGGACTTGATAAAGAAGAGAAGTCAGAATCACATGAAGCAGATTTTTGCACCACTGAATATCGAGAGATTGGCCGGAACACCCTGCAACCCACAGCTTCCTCGCTCATCTGGGTAAAGCTCAGTACTTCTCAGCACCCCTCAAAGGAATAGTGCAGGACAGGTCCTCTTTATTGCCAGATCTGAGGTCCAAGTCCTCACACCTCTCTATGTTGGAAAGCCTGAGAGCAAACAAAGAAAATCGATCTGTTTACATCTGCAGGTGCTGAAAGTAACGTAATGACGTCGCTTTCGGCCTCTGAGGGTCATAGAGATGGCCGGAGCCCATCTGGTCCATGGTCAGCTCTATGGTAAACCACCGCTGGACTCATTCTTCGGCTCCCTGAACACTCAGGAGAGACAGGAAAAGCCACTATGACAGCTTTTTACAAAGGATGACCCCTACAGCTGCACCCGGCCCCCCCCATATATCCCCGACATCACATGACCTCCACCCGGGGGAAGAGCTGGAAGACTTTTCCTGCAGTTATTGATCGTTAATGGCCAATTGTAATATTTACACCCCATGTAGCAGATTATAGTTGGTATTCCGGTGAACCAATAATCATTACAGTTGTGGAAATCTGCTGGTACTAGAGCTGCAACTAACTTTTCATAATCGATTAATCGGATAAAATCATTAAAAAAACGTAATGTGACATTTTTTTGTTTATTTAACAGTAATAATGAAAAAACATGTTACACTCAAACGGCAGATTAAAAAACGTTTAACATTAACATTACACAACTTTGCAGCAGTACTAGTCCTACCCGGGAACACCAATGCTGGGGCACTATTCCTCCCGGGAACACCAATGCTGGGGCACTATTCCTCCCGGGAACACCAATGCTGGGGCACTATTCCTCCCGGAAACACCAATGCTGGGGCACTATTCCTCCCGGGAACACCAATGCTGGGGCACTATTCCTCCCGGGAACACCAATGCTGGGGCACTATTCCTCCCGGGAACACCAATGCTGGGGCACTATTCCTCCCGGGAACACCAATGCTGGGGCACTATTCCTACCCGGGGAACACCAATGCTGGGGCACTATTCCTACCCGGGAACACCAATGCTGGGGCACTATTCCTCCCGGGAACACCAATGCTGGGGCACTATTCCTCCCGGGAACACCAATGCTGGGGCACTATTCCTCCCGGGAACACCAATGCTGGGGCACTATTCCTCCCGGGAACACCAATGCTGGGGCACTATTCCTCCCGGGAACACCAATGCTGGGGCACTATTCCTCCCGGGAACACCAATGCTGGGGCACTATTCCTCCCGGGAACACCAATGCTGGGGCACTATTCCTCCCGGGAACACCAATGCTGGGGCACTATTCCTCCCGGGAACACCAATGCTGGGGCACTATTCCTCCCGGGAACACCAATGCTGGGGCACTATTCCTCCCGGGAACACCAATGCTGGGGCACTATTCCTCCCGGGAACACCAATGCTGGGGCACTATTCCTCCCGGGAACACCAATGCTGGGGCACTATTCCTCCCGGAAACACCAATGCTGGGGCACTATTCCTCCCGGGAACACCAATGCTGGGGCACTATTCCTCCCGGGAACACCAATGCTGGGGCACTATTCCTCCCGGGAACACCAATGCTGGGGCACTATTCCTCCCGGGAACACCAATGCTGGGGCACTATTCCTCCCGGGAACACCAATGCTGGGGCACTATTCCTCCCGGGAACACCAATGCTGGGGCACTATTCCTCCCGGGAACACCAATGCTGGGGCACTATTCCTCCCGGGAACACCAATGCTGGGGCACTATTCCTCCCGGGAACACCAATGCTGGGGCACTATTCCTACCCGGGAACACCAATGCTGGGGCACTATTCCTCCCGGGAACACCAATGCTGGGGCACTATTCTTCCCGGGAACACCAATGCTGGGGCACTATTCCTCCCGGGAACACCAATGCTGGGGCACTATTCCTCCCGGGAACACCAATGCTGGGGCACTATCCCTCACGGCAGGGCTTGACAAATTTGCTTGGAATCTAGGAGCCAGCTAAAAAAGTTAGGAGCCAGAAAATGCGCCCCGTCCCGATGAGCTTGCGCGCAGAAGCGAACACATACGCATGAGGTATCACCGCGATTGTTGGAGCGAGAGCAATAATTCTAGCTCTAGACCTCCTCTGTAACTCAAAACATGCAACTTGTATTTTTTTTTAAACGTCGCCTATGGAGATTTTAAAGGGTAAAAGTTTGACGCCATTCCACGAGCGGGCGCAATTTTGAAGCGTGACATGTTGGTAATCAATTTACTCGGCGTAACATTATCTTTCACAATCTAAAAAAAAAATTGGGATAACTTTACTGTTTTATTTTTTAATTAAAAAAAAATAAAAAAATCCAAAAAAAGTGCGCTTGTAAGACCGCTGCGCAAATACGGCGTGACACAAAGTATTGCAACGATCGCCATTTTATTCTCTAGGGTGTTAGAATAAAAAATATATATAATGTTTGGGGGTTCTAATTATAGGGAAGGAGATGGCAGTGAAAAATTACATTACAGTTGCTGTTTAACTTGTAATGTCAAACGGCCACCACCAGATGGCGCCAGCTCACAGAAGGAAGAGCTTGGGACTTCACAAGGCCGCAAAGCCGCGGCCTCAATTAGCGTTTGCCGCGGACCCGCGGCGATCGCGCGGCGGAGGTGGTGGGGGCGCACGGAGACACAGGATCCTGTGCCTCCGTGCTCCCCCACCTCCCCTGCTGCTCGATCGTGGCGGGCCCGCGGCAAACGGTAATTGAGGCCGCGGCTTTGAATGGGCGGTAGGGTTGCCACCTGTCCAGGATTCACCCGGACAGTTCGGGTTTGGAATCATGTGTCCGGGTTTCAGACTGTCTGAGACCCGGACACATTATTTAGACTGGACTATGGCTTACCAACATGGTTACTGGCTATAGTTGTCTAAGCTGAGAGTGCCTGTTACATTTTTTCACACTACCTAAAGCCAACAAACCCACCCCCCAAACACACACAGATGGGAGAGGAGAGAGGGCTCAATCTGCACCTCTTCCCCCCCACCCCTTTTTATCTGCCCACACTCCAATCCCCAGGAATTTAAAGTCTAGCAGTCTCAGATACATCTGGATGGGAGGTGCTGACTGCAAAGGGATGAGTGTCCTCCCTTCTCTCTCCTGCCTCTGAGTGAAGTACACTAAGGTAAATCAGGGTTCCCAGAGCTCCCCTTACATCAGAGCTCCCCTTTACACCAGAGGCCACAGTGTTCCCCCTTACATCAGAGTTCTTAGTGTTCCCTATTAGATCAGTGTTCCCAGAGCACCCCTTATCTTAGAATCCCCAGAGTTCTCCCTTACACCAGAGTCTGCAGAGTCCTCCCTTACAGTGAAAGGGAACTCTCTGGATTCAGATGTAAAAGGGGAACTCTGTGGACTCTGATGTAAAGGGGGACTCTTGTTATCAACTTCATTTGATTAGAAATGTTATTTAATAGCAAAATATATGTATAGTGTATGCTAAAAAAATTGTTGGGCCCCGCTAAAGTGTTCAGGTTTGACCTGAAGAAAAGGTGGCAACCCTAATGGGCGGACCGATTAATTGATAATGAAAATCGTTGACACCGATTTTCATTATCGAATATTATCGATAATATCGATTAATCGTTTCAGCTCTAGCTGGTACCATCACTCAATGACAGATCATTGGTTCAGATCTGAGGGAGGGGGAGGAGCCTGTCCCAGTAACAAAGAGCGGCCCTCCAGAAGATTAACAAACCCCCCCCCATCATGACCAGGCCATTGTGTGCTATCCAGCATTGTGCAACTTTAAAGGTTCATTCTTTTTATTTCCTAAATCGGTTCCTTTAATCTCGTGTATGTGTGGGTTCACTTACTTTTTCCTTCCATTTCCCTTCTACATGTTTTTTTTTCTTTGTCTGAATTTCTCATTTCCTGTTCCTCATCAGTAAACTTCCCCCGATCATCCGAGCTGTTCTGGTTGGGGGTTAGTCAGCGTGCTCCCCCCTCCCTCGGGACTACATCCCTGCGGGGAGAAGCTATGAACGCAATGACTAACCCCCCAGCCAGAATGGCTCGGATGACGACTCCTAGCAGGGATGTAGTCCCAAGGGGGGGGGGGGGAGCACACTGACTAACCCCCAACCAGAGCGGCTCGGATTACGTCTCCTAGCAGGGATGTAGTCCCGGGGGGGGGGGCACACTGACTAACCCCCAACTAGAACAGCTCGGATTACGTCTCCTAGCAGGGATGTAGTCCCGGGGGGGGGGGGCACACTGACTAACCCCCAACCAGAGCGGCTCGGATTACGTCTCCTAGCAGGGATGTAGTCCCGGGGGGGGGGGCACACTGACTAACCCCCAACCAGAGCGGCTCGGATTACGTCTCCCAGCAGGGATGTAGTCCCGGGGGGGGGGGGCACACTGACTAACCCCCAACTAGAACGGCTCGGATTACGTCTCCTAGCAGGGATGTAGTCCCGGGGGGGCACACTGACTAACCCCCAACCAGAGCGGCTCGGATTACGTCTCCCAGCAGGGATGTAGTCCCGGGGGGGGGGGGGCACACTGACTAACCCCCAACCAGAGCGGCTCGGATTACGTCTCCCAGCAGGGATGTAGTCCCGGGGGGGGGGGCACACTGACAAACCCCCAACCAGAGCGGCTCGGATTACGTCTCCCAGCAGGGATGTAGTCCCGGGGGGGGGGGGCACACTGACTAACCCCCAACTAGAACGGCTCGGATTACGTCTCCTAGCAGGGATGTAGTCCCGGGGGGGCACACTGACTAACCCCCAACCAGAGCGGCTCGGATTACGTCTCCCAGCAGGGATGTAGTCCCGGGGGGGGGGGGGCACACTGACTAACCCCCAACCAGAGCGGCTCGGATTACGTCTCCCAGCAGGGATGTAGTCCCGGGGGGGGGGGGGGGGGGAGCACACTGACTAACCCCCAACCAGAGCGGCTCGGATTACGTCTCCCAGCAGGGATGTAGTCCCGGGGGGGGGGGGAGGGGGGAGCACACTGACTAACCCCCAACCAGAGCGGCTCAGGTGATGGAGGAACAGAAAGTGAGAAATTCAGACAAAGAAAAAAACCCACTTAGAAGGAAAATGGACAAGATTTAGCCCCTTTCACACGAGCATAGGAACGGTCCGCTAATTACAAGTCCGTTTACGGACTTGTAATGTGTCCCTATGGGAGCGGATCCGTTAGTGGTTGATGCATCCGCTAACGTCCGCCTACCATCCGACTCCACATAGGGGAGAGCGGAGGAGAGACGGGGCGGTCCCTACACAGTGTGCGGGGACCGCCCCGTCCGCCTACGATCCGCGTCCGTCTGGATCCGTTTTGCGGACGGAAGAAAACCCTATCTTTCTTCCGTCCGGTGGATCGGATCGGATGCAGACGGTCCGTTTCCATCCGACTCCACATAGGGGAGAGCGGAGGAGAGACGGGGCGGTCCCTGCACAGTGTGTGGGGACCGCCCTGTCCGCCGACAGCTGAGCGGAGACCCCTCCCCCGCTGAGCCGACGGACACACGGAGCGGACCGAAAAACGGACCTCTCCGTGTGTAAGGAGCCTAAGGAACCGATTTGGAAAATAACGAACCTTTACATCCCCTTCAGTGATAATTGCGCAGTCATGTGACACTTTACCCACATTACATTTATATGGGCGGGATTTGATCCCCGCTGGAATTCTTATTTTTGTAAAGAAAACCGATGGAAACATTTTTATTTATTTTTTCTGCTATAAAACATCCAATAAAAAGTAAAAAATGTATTTTTGGGCCAGAATGTTTTGTAGATGTCCGATGACCCGTGTATATT
Organism: Rana kukunoris; assembly: GCA_029574335.1. Classification (NCBI taxonomy): domain Eukaryota; kingdom Metazoa; phylum Chordata; class Amphibia; order Anura; family Ranidae; genus Rana; species Rana kukunoris. The sequence continues at coordinate 87,636 of JAJQKJ010001755.1, forward strand.
ATTTGGTTTGTGTGGCGTCTGGTATAGATACTGACCCAGATTCACAAAACCGGGCGTAACGCATCTCATATGCGCCACGCCGCCGTAACTTAGGACGCAAGTGCTTTGTGAATAGGATACTCGCCTCTCTAAGTTACGGCGGCGTAGTGTAAATGGGCCGGCGTAAGCCCGCGTTTTTCAAAGTAGGCAGGTAGGGGGGGGGGAGGCGTTCTGTATTTAAATTAGGCGTGACCCCATGCGTGACGCATGCGGCGTCCGTGGGCGTAACCCAGTGCGCAGGCTCCGAATCACGTCGCATTGAATTCCTAAGATACGTCGAAAAATGTCTGACGTGAACGTAACTTACGCACAGCCCTATTCGCGTACGACTCACGCAAACGGCGCTTTTCCGACGTCCATACCTTAACATGACTCACCCCCGCTTTATGAGGGGTAAAGTTACGCCGGTCGCACGCCTTACGTAAACAGCGTATATGGATACGATGGGCGCAACTACGTTCGTGAATCGGCGTATCTAGCTCATTTGCATATTCGACGCGGAAAATCAACGGAAGCGCCACCTAGCGGCCAGCGTAAATATGCAACTAACATAAGAGATTTACGGCGGTCGTATCTTGGCCACATTCAGGCGTAAATGCCTTTAAGAATACCGTGCATAGATACGACGGCGCACATTCGGACTTACGAAGGCGTATCTAGAGATACGACGGCGTAAGTCCTTTGAGAATCTGGCCCTGGCCGCGATCAGTGACTTATAATGGGACTGTTAGGGCCATTTCACACTGGTGCGTTTTTGCCGCGTTTTCGCGCTAAAAATAGCGCTATTAAAACGCCCCCCATGCACCCCTCCATTGAAATGAATTAAAAACGCAGTAAAACGCGGTAAAATCGCGGTGTTTTGCCGCGATTTTAATTGCGGAAAAAACACCGAGATTTTACCACGTTTTTAATTCATTTCAATGGAGGGGTGCATGGGGGGCGTTTTAATAGCGCTATTCTTAGCGCGAAAACGCGGCAAAAACGCACCAGTGTGAAATGGCCCTTAGTGTCAGATTGCCCGCCGCACTGACGTCACCAGTGCACTGTCACTGTACTAATGACACCGGCTGGGAAGGGGTTAAATGTGTAAGGTATATGGTGGTTTTCCCGAGTGATCTTCCCGCTTTGCAGGGAATAAAAAACCAGGAAGATCGTCCGTCGGTATTCAGCGATCGGTGTTGTTTACATCCCTGAAGCGACGGAGCCAATCGGGGATCAATCATTGGCCAGCACCCTCTGATCACGGGGGGGGGGGGGGGGTAGCGGGGACGTGTGCACACGCCCCCTACCCGGAAGGGCTGGATCATGTATGGGATCCACCTCAGAGGCCGCTTTGCATGCAAGTGATTTGATCGGTTATTATGCCGCGTACAGACGATCGTTTTTCGGGTTCTAAAAAACGGGCATTTTTTTTCCGAACATGCTCTATTGTTTCACAACGTTTTTCGGGTTGTAAAATATGATGGTGTGTGGTCTAATGACATGAAAAACCCGCGCATGCTCAGAAGTGATGAGACGGGAGCGCTCGTTCTGGTAAAACTCGCGTTCATACCGGAGATCGCACATTCATCGCGCTGTAACAGATAGAAAAGCGCCAATCGTCTTTTACCAACACGGAATCAGCTAAAGCAGCCCCAAGGGGGCGCCATCCGCATGGAACCTCCCCTTTATAGTGCCGGCGTACGTGTCGTTTTCTTCACGATCGTGTGTGAGCAACGCCGTTTTAATGATCGGTTGAAAAGAACGTTGTTTTTTACAACCCGTAAAACGGTCGCGTGTGTGCGCGGCATTAGAATTCACCAAAACACTAATGGACAGCGAGGTTCCATTCCGTCTCTTTTATTGCCTGACGGGAAATCCTACAAGACGCATTCATGTGATGGAAGGATGAGGGAGGCCGAGACCCCGGCCTGGAAGATTTCATTGGCTGAATCCGGAATACGAGTTCTGGGGATTAGGAGGTGAGGCGAGGCCGGAGGAGGTGAGGCGAGGCCGGAGGAGGTGAGGCGAGGCCGGAGGAGGTGAGGCGAGGCCGGAGGAGGTGAGGCGAGGCCGGAGGAGGTGAGGCGAGGCCGGAGGAGGTGAGGCGAGGCCGGAGGAGGCGAGGCCGGAGGAGGCGAGGCGAGGCCGGAGGAGGCGAGGCGAGGCCGGAGGAGGCGAGGCGAGGCCGGAGGAGGTGAGGCGAGGCCGGAGGAGGTGAGGCGAGGCCGGAGGAGGTGAGGCGAGGCCGGAGGAGGTGAGGCGAGGCCCGAAGAGGTGAGGCGAGGCCCGAAGAGGTGAGGCGAGGCCCGAAGAGGTGAGGCGAGGCCCGAAGAGGTGAGGCGAGGCCCGAAGAGGTGAGGCGAGGCCCGAAGAGGTGAGGCGAGGCCCGAAGAGGTGAGGCCCGAAGAGGTGAGGCCCGAAGAGGTGAGGCCCGAAGAGGTGAGGCGAGGCCCGAAGAGGTGAGGCCCGAAGAGGTGAGGCCCGAAGAGGTGAGGCGAGGCCCGAAGAGGTGAGGCGAGGCCCGAAGAGGTGAGGCGAGGCCGGAGGAGGTGAGGCGAGGCCGGAGGAGGTGAGGCGAGGCCGGAGGAGGTGAGGCGAGGCCGGAAGAGGTGAGGCGAGGCCGGAGGAGGTGAGGCGAGGCCGGAGGAGGTGAGGCGAGGCCGGAAGAGGCGAGGCGAGGCCGGAAGAGGTGAGGCGAGGCCGGAAGAGGTGAGGCGAGGCCGGAAGAGGTGAGGCGAGGCCGGAAGAGGTCAGCGATTATCGGATTAGGTCATTTCAGGCCGCCAGATCCTTCTCTACCCCCTGCAATTCCTTCAGCAAATGTGTTCCTGGTCTCCACTCCTCCCCCTGACTTTCCTGCCGAAGATCTGGTTCTGGTCTCCGATCTTCCCTCTGACCTTCCTCCAGGAGATGTGGTTCTGGTCTCAGTCCTTCCTCCAGGAGATGCGGTTCTGGTCTCAGTCCTTCCTCCAGGAGATGTGGTTCTGGTCTCAGTCCTTCCTCCAGGAGATGTGGTTCTGGTCTCAGTCCTTCCTCCAGGAGATGTGGTTCTGGTCTCAGTCCTTCCTCCAGGAGATGTGGTTCTGGTCTCAGTCCTCCAGGAGAGTGTTTGGTTCTCCTCCAGGTGATGTGGTTCTCTCAGGAGATGTGGTTTTCTGGTCTCAGTCCTTCCTCAGAGATGTGGTTCTGGTTCAGTCCTTCTCCAGGAGATGTGTTCTGGTTTCCAGTAGGCTGGTGCCCGTGTTTTCTGGCTCAGAGGTCCACATACAGAAGTTACATTTCCATTCTCTTCTGAATACAGAAAGTGAACAGAGAAATGTTATCAGAATTATAAAACATCTTTCCATTATTGTACATCACTGGCGGGACACCTTCATTACAATAGGGCTATGCTGCCACCTTATCCTAAACCCAGCCAGAACCCCGCCCTCCCAGCCAGAACCCCGCTCCCCCTCCCAGCCAGAACCCCGCCCAGCCAGAACTCCTCCCCTCCCAGCCAGAACCCCGCCCCTCCCAGCCAGAACCCCGCCCAGCCAGAACTCCTCCCCTCCCAGCCAGAACCCCGCCCCTCCCAGCCAGAACCCCGCCCAGCCAGAACTCCTCCCCTCCCAGCCAGAACCCCGCCCCTCCCAGCCAGAACCCCGCCCCTCCCCTCCCAGCCAGAACCCCGTCCAGCCAGAACTCCTCCCCTCCCAGCCAGAACCCCGCCCCCTCCCAGCCAGAACTCCTCCCCTCCCAGCCAGAACCCCGCACCTCCCCTCCCAGCCAGAACCCCGCCCAGCCAGAACTCCTCCCATCCCAGCCAGAACCCCGCCCCCTCCCAGCCAGAAACCCGCTCCCAGCCCCCTCCCAGCCAAAACCCGCCCAGCCCCCTCCCAGCCAGAACCCCGCCCCCTCCCAGCCAGAACCCCGTCCTGGACCCAGTGTCAGTGTCCTTCCATCCCAACCTGGACCCAGTGTCACCGTCCTTCCATCCCAACCTGGACCCAGTGTCACCGTCCTTCCATCCCAACCTGGACCCAGTGTCACCGTCCTTCCATCCCAACCTGGACCCAGTGTCACCGTCCTTCCATATCAACCTGGACCCAGTGTCACCTTCCTTCCATATCAACCTGGACCCAGTGTCACCTTCCTTCCATCCCAACCTGGACCCAGTGTCACCGTCCTTCCATCCCAACCTGGACCCAGTGTCACCTTCCTTCCATCCCAACCTGGACCCAGTGTCACCTTCCTTCCATCCCAACCTGGACCCAGTGTCACCGTCCTTCCATCCCAACCTGGACCCAGTGTCACCGTCCTTCCATCCCAACCTGGACCCAGTGTCACCTTCCTTCCATCCCAACCTGGACCCAGTGTCACCTTCCTTCCATCCCAACCTGGACCCAGTGTCACCTTCCTTCCATGCCAACCTGGACCCAGTGTCACCTTCCTTCCATCCCAACCTGGACCCAGTGTCACCGTCCTTCCATCCCAACCTGGACCCAGTGTCACCGTCCTTCCATCCCAACCTGGACCCAGTGTCACCGTCCTTCCATATCAACCTGGACCCAGTGTCACCTTCCTTCCATATCAACCTGGACCCAGTGTCACCTTCCTTCCATCCCAACCTGGACCCAGTGTCACCGTCCTTCCATCCCAACCTGGACCCAGTGTCACCTTCCTTCCATCCAACCTGGACCCAGTGTCACCTTCCTTCCATCCCAACCTGGACCCAGTGTCACCGTTCCTTCCATCCCAACCTGGACCCAGTGTCACCTTCCTTCCATCCCAACCTGGACCCAGTGTCACCTTCCTTCCATCCCAACCTGGACCCAGTGTCACCTTCCTTCCATCCCAACCTGGACCCAGTGTCACCTTCCTTCCATCCCAACCTGGACCCAGTGTCACCGTCCTTCCATCCCAACCTGGACCCAGTGTCACCGTTCCTTCCATCCCAACCTGGACCCAGTGTCACCTTCCTTCCATCCCAACCTGGACCCAGTGTCACCGTTCCTTCCATCGCCAACCTGGACCCAGTGTCACCTTCCTTCCATCCCAACCTGGACCCAGTGTCACCTTCCTTCCATCCCAACCTGGACCCAGTGTCACCTTCCTTCCATCCCAACCTGGACCCAGTGTCACCTTCCTTCCATCCCAACCTGGACCCAGTGTCACCTTCCTTCCATCCCAACCTGGACCCAGTGTCACCTTCCTTCCACGCCAACCTGGACCCAGTGTCACCTTCCTTCCACGTCCCAACCTGGACCCAGTGTCACCTTCCTTCCATCCCAACCTGGACCCAGTGTCACCGTCCTTCCATCCCAACCTGGACCCAGTGTCACCTTCCATCCCAACCTGGACCCAGTGTCACCTTCCTTCCATCCCAACCTGGACCCAGTGTCACCTTCCTTCCATCCAACCTGGACCCAGTGTCACCTTCCTTCCACGCCAGTGTCACCTTCCACGGACCCAGTGTCACCTTCCTTCCACGCCAACCTGGACCCAGTGTCACCTTCCTTCCATCCCAACCTGTCCCGTTCCATCCCAACCTGGACCCAGTGTCACCTTCCTTCCACGCCAACCTGGACCCAGTGTCACCGTCCTTCCATCCCAACCTGGACCCAGTGTCACCTTCCTTCCACGCCAACCTGGACCCAGTGTCACCGTCCTTCCATCCCAACCTGGACCCAGTGTCAGCGTCCTTCCATCCCAACCTGGACCCAGTGTCACCTTCCTTCCACGCCAACCTGGACCCAGTGTCACCGTCCTTCCATCCCAACCTGGACCCAGTGTCACCGTCCTTCCATCCCAACCTGGACCCAGTGTCACCGTCCTTCTATGCCAACCTGGACCCAGTGTCACCGTCCTTCCATCCCAACCTGGACCCAGTGTCACCGTCCTTCCATCCCAACCTGGACCCAGTGTCACCGTCCTTCCATCCCACCCTGGACCCAGTGTCACCTTCCTTCCATCCCAACCTGGACCCAGTGTCACCTTCCTTCCACGCCAACCTGGACCCAGTGTCACCGTCCTTCCATCCCAACCTGGACCCAGTGTCACCGTCCTTCCATCCCAACCTGGACCCAGTGTCACCTTCCTTCCACGCCAACCTGGACCCAGTGTCACCGTCCTTCCACCCCAACCTGGACCCAGTGTCACCTTCCTTCCATCCCAACCTGGACCCAGTGTCACCTTCCTTCCACGCCAACCTGGACCCAGTGTCACCGTCCTTCCATCCCAACCTGGACCCAGTGTCAGCGTCCTTCCATCCCAACCTGGACCCAGTGTCACCTTCCTTCCACGCCAACCTGGACCCAGTGTCACCGTCCTTCCATCCCAACCTGGACCCAGTGTCACCGTCCTTCCATCCCAACCTGGACCCAGTGTCACCGTCCTTCCATCCCAACCTGGACCCAGTGTCACCGTCCTTCTATGCCAACCTGGACCCAGTGTCACCTTCCTTCCATCCCAACCTGGACCCAGTGTCACCGTCCTTCCATCCCCAACCTGGACCCAGTGTCACCTTCCTTCCACGCCAACCTGGACCCAGTGTCACCGTCCTTCCATCCCAACCTGGACCCAGTGTCACCTTCCTTCCACGCCAACCTGGACCCAGTGTCACCGTCCTTCCATCCCAACCTGGACCCAGTGTCACCGTCCTTCCATCCCAACCTGGACCCAGTGTCACCGTCCTTCCATCCCAACCTGGACCCAGTGTCACCGTCCTTCTATGCCAACCTGGACCCAGTGTCACCGTCCTTCCATCCCAACCTGGACCCAGTGTCACCGTCCTTCCATCCCAACCAGGACCCCCGTGTTAGCGTTTATGTTGGGAGGCACTTTGGGCGGGGGGGGGGGCTCCATGGACCCAGCTTCCCTTGGAGAGAGTCTTTTCTATCCTAGGTCGCAGCCACCGAGGGACAAGGCTCTTCTCACGCTCAATGTGGTCTGTGCTATCAGGTGTTACCGAATATCGATTGGTTAGTGAGCTGACTGGAGGAGTCACACGTCTTCCATCTCTTGTTGGACTCCTCAGCTTGTCTCTCAGGCTGATGGTCTAAAGTGCCAGTTCCACCGTTTTCGGTGACGGCTCGTTGTCCGGGAGCGGGAATTGCCTCTTGAGTTATTTGGGCTTTAAAAGTTGAAGTCTTTACTGTTGCTACCTGGAAACAGAGATCCCGCCCCTCCATGGACCATTGCTTGCCACAGAAACGGAAGCCACGCCTTACAGGGAGGGTCTTCCTGTCGATCACCTGTAATGTAATGGCTATGAAGCTGTCCTCCAAGAAAAGGAAATTACAGCTGAACCCAAAACCCCATTTTGTAGGTGGAGAAGTGGGGGGGCGGGGATCACATGTTCCCGTACCGCCTCCAATCCCCTCCCATTTCTCCATTTTCCCATCATTCTCTACTCCGGAGTCGCTCACATCTCCCCTCTCATACCATTCGGGGCAATTTCTGTCAGATAATCAGAACGTTTACTGAGAAGCCGGGGATTTCTACATCAGATCTCAGACTAAAGCCCCATACACACCATCAGATTATCTGCAGATTTACCAAGACCATCTAATATGAGGTCAAACCTTAAGAGTTTCAATTTGTATGCAATCAGGCCGGCCCTTGTGCTACATGGTTTTGGTAAATCTGAAGACAAAAATCTGCAGATAATCTGATGGTGTGTATGGGGCTTAAGCCCCACATGGCAGAGCGGGGGGGGGGAAGGGGGAGGAGTCACTCTAAAATCTTTCAGCTGTGTGTGTAATCTGAGCTTTACTATTCAGTGCTATGTAAAGGTCTTATCTTAGCAAAGCCTGGAGCTCCACCTACTGGCAGGAAACCGTATCTTCTCACTGTGGGGGGGAGTTATATCTACCGAGAAGATGAGAGGCCTTCCCAGCAACATGAGGGAACAATAGAAGCACCCCAAAAACTGCCTGTGAGGGGGAGCGGAGCAGAACACCATGATGAGCTGCAATACCAACAATCCCCTACAGGGGGCATTATTTTCAATCCACTTATACAACAGGTACAGAATGGGGAGGGGCCCCACCGAAGTGTTCTCTATTAGGAGGAGCCCCACCCTTCTCTACCAGGAAGAGCCCCAATTACAGAGGTACAAAGTAACCGCCATTAAAATGTCATCACCTCCATGTACACACCTTGTTCTGGGCTTTCCGAGTCCTCCTCATAGGAGACAGTGAGGTCCAAGCACACCTAGGAGAAAAGAAGGGTGCTTGTAAGAATCACCACCAGGGAACCCCCCCACCAGGAGCCGACAGACTCTTCCCGACCCCGATATACACCCCGCGCCCTTCACTGCCCCCAGATATACACCCCGCGCCCTTCTCAGCCCCCAGATATACACCCCGCGCCCTTCACTGCCCCCAGATATACACCCCGCGCCCTTCCCGGCCCCAGATATACACCCCGCGCCCTTCCCGGCCCCCAGATATACACCCCGCGCCCTTCACTGCCCCGGATATACACCCCTCGCCCCTTCCCGGCCCCCAGATATACACCCCTCGCCCTTCCCGGCCCCCAGATATACACCCCGCGCCCTTCCCGGCCCCCAGATATACACCCCGCGCCCTTCCCGGCCCCCAGATATACACCCCGCGCCCTTCCCGGCCCCCAGATATACACCCCGTGCCCTTCCCGGCCCCCAGATATACACCCCGTGCCCTTCACTGCCCCCAGATATACACCCCTCGCCCTTCCCGGCCCCCAGATATACACCCCTCGCCCTTCCCGGCCCCCAGATATACACCCCGCGCCCTTCACTGCCCCCAGATATACACCCCGCGCCCTTCACTGCCCCCAGGTATACACCCCGCGCCCTTCACTGCCCCCAGGTATACACCCCTCGCCCTTCCCGGCCCCCAGATATACACCCCGCGCCCTTCACTGCCCCAGATATACACCCCGCGCCCTTCCCGACCCCAGGTATACACCCCTCGCCCTTCCCGGCCCCCAGATATACACCCCGTGCCCTTCCCGGCCCCCAGATCTACACCCCGTGCCCTTCCCGGCCCCCAGATCTACACCCCGTGCCCTTCCCGGCCCCCAGATCTACACCCCGTGCCCTTCCCGGCCCCCAGATATACACCCCGTGCCCTTCCCGGCCCCCAGATATACACCCCGTGCCCTTCACGGCCCCCAGATATACACCCCGCGCCCTTCACTGCCCCCAGATATACACCCCTCGCCCTTCCCGGCCCCCAGGTATACACCCCTCGCCCTTCCCGGCCCCAGGTATACACCCCTCGCCCTTCCCGGCCCCCAGATATACACCCCTCGCCCTTCCCGGCCCCCAGATATACACCCCGCGCCCTTCACTGCCCCCAGGTATACACCCCGCGCCCTTCACTGCCCCCAGATATACACCCCGTGCCCTTCCCGGCCCCCAGATATACACCCCCGCGCCCTTCACTGCCCCCAGATATACACCCCTCGCCCTTCCCGGCCCCCAGGTATACACCCCTCGCCCTTCCCGGCCCCAGGTATACACCCCTCGCCCTTCCCGGCCCCCAGATATACACCCCGCGCCCTTCCCTGCCCCCAGGTATACACCCCTCGCCCTTCCCGGCCCCCAGATATACACCCCGTGCCCTTCCCGGCCCCCAGATATACACCCCGTGCCCTTCCCGGCCCCCAGATATACACCCCTCGCCCTTCCCGGCCCCCAGATATACACCCCGCGCCCTTCACTGCCCCCAGGTATACACCCCGCGCCCTTCACTGCCCCCAGATATACACCCCGTGCCCTTCCCGGCCCCCAGATATACACCCCGCGCCCTTCACTGCCCCCAGATATACACCCCTCGCCCTTCCCGGCCCCCAGGTATACACCCCCTCGCCCTTCCCGGCCCCAGGTATACACCCCTCGCCCTTCCCGGCCCCCAGATATACACCCCTCGCCCTTCCCGGCCCCCAGATATACACCCCGCGCCCTTCACTGCCCCCAGGTATACACCCCTCGCCCTTCCCGGCCCCCAGATATACACCCCGTGCCCTTCCCGGCCCCCAGATATACACCCCGTGCCCTTCCCGGCCCCCAGATATACACCCCGCGCCCCTTCACTGCCCCCAGGTATACACCCCTCGCCCTTCCCGGCCCCCAGATATACACCCCGTGCCCTTCCCGGCCCCCAGATATACACCCCTGTGCCCTTCCCGGCCCCCAGATATACACCCCGTGCCCTTCCCGGCCCCCAGATATACACCCCGTGCCCTTCCCGGCCCCCAGATATACACCCCGTGCCCTTCCCGGCCCCCAGATACACACCCGAGGATCCCCTACTGGGGTGAGATTTCCCCCTCAGATCACTTACCTGAGGTGTAAAGACGTATTTATAAAGCTTGAAGTGGCGAAAATAAGTGTTCAGAACATAATCTGATATGTGTGGAAGCTGCTGCTGTGTGAACACCGCGATACTGAATGGAGGTCTCTGCAAAACAAACAGGAGAATGTCACACGGCCCACGGAGGTGTCTGGTCCTCATATACTTCTGTGTCACCCCTCCTCCCCGTGTCGCCCTCCTCCGTAGCGTCTGCCCTCCTCCCCGTGTCGCCCTCCTCCGTAGGGTCTGCCCCCCTCCCCGTGTCGCCCTCCATAGCGTCTGCCCTCCTCCTCCGTAGCGTCTGCCCTCCTCCCCCGTGTCGCCCCTCCGCCGTAGCGTCTGCCCTCCTCCCCGTGTCGCCCTCCTCCGTAGGGTCTGCCCCCCTCCACCGTAGCGTCTGCCCTCCTCCCCGTGTCACCCTCCTCCGTAGGGTCTGCCCCCCTCCACCGTAGCGTCTGCCCTCCTCCCCGTGTCGCCCTCCGTAGCGTCTGCCCTCCTCCCCGTGTCGCCCTCTATAGCGTCTGCCCTCCCCCCCCAGTGTCGCCCTCCATAGGGTCTGCCCTCCTCCCCGTGTCGTCCTCCTCCGTAGCGTCTGCCCTCCTCCCCCGTGTCGCCCTCCGTAGCGTCTGCCCTCCTCCCCCGTGTCGCCCTCTATAGCGTCTGCCCTCCCCCCCCCCCGTGTCGCCCTCCATAGGGTCTGCCCTCCTCCCCGTGTCGTCCTCCTCCATAGGGTCTGCCCTCCTCCCCGTGTCGTCCTCCTCCGTAGCGTCTGCCCTCCCCCCCCCCCCGTGTCGCCCTCCATAGGGTCTGCCCTCCTCCCCGTGTCGTCCTCCTCCGTAGCGTCTGCCCTCCTCCCCGTGTCGCCCTCCGTAGCGTCTGCCCTCCTCCCCGTGTCGCCCTCCGTAGCGTCTGCCCTCCTCCCCCGTGTCGCCCTCCTCCGTAGCGTCTGCCCTCCCCCCCCCCCCCGTGTCGCCCTCCATAGGGTCTGCCCTCCTCCCCGTGTCGTCCTCCTCCGTAGCGTCTGCCCTCCCCCCCCCGTGTCGCCCTCCATAGGGTCTGCCCTCCTCCCCGTGTCATCCTCCTCCGTAGCGTCTGCCCTCCTCCCCGTGTCGCCCTCCGTAGCGTCTGCCCTCCTCCCCCGTGTCGCCCTCCTCCGTAGCGTCTGCCCTCCCCCCCCCCCCCCCGTGTCGCCCTCCATAGGGTCTGCCCTCCTCCCCGTGTCGTCCTCCTCCGTAGCGTCTGCCCTCCTCCCCGTGTCGCCCTCCGTAGCGTCTGCCCTCCTCCCCCGTGTCGCCCTCCGTAGCGTCTGCCCTCCCCCCCCCCGTGTCGCCCTCTATAGTGTCTGCCCCCCCCCCCCCCCCCCCCGTGTCGCCCTCTATAGTGTCTGCCCTCCCCCCCCCCCCCCCGTGTCGCCCTCCATAGTGTCTACCCTCCTCCCCGTGTCGTCCTCCTCCGTAGCGTCTGCCCCCCCTCCCCGTGTTGCCCTCTATAGCGTCTGCCCTCCCCCCCCCCGTGTCGCCCTCCATAGGGTCTGCCCTCCTCCCCGTGTCGTCCTCCTCCGTAGCGTCTGCCCTCCTCCCCGTGTCGCCCTCCTCCGTAGCGTCTGCCCTCCTCCCCCGTGTCGCCCTCTATAGTGTCTGCCCTCCCCCCCCCCCGTGTCGCCCTCCATAGGGTCTGCCCTCCTCCCCGTGTCGTCCTCCTCCGTAGCGTCTGCCCTCCTCCCCCCCGTGTCGTCCTCCTCCGTAGCGTCTGCCCTCCTCCCCGTGTCGCCCTCCTCCGTAGCGTCTGCCCTCCTCCCCGTGTCGCCCTCCTCTGTAGCGTCTGCCCCTCCTCCCTGTGTCGCCCTCTATAGCGTCTGCCCTCCTCCCCGTGTCGTCCTCCTCCGTAGCGTCTGCCCTCCTCCCCGTGTCGTCCTCCTCCGTAGCGTCTGCCCTCCTCCCCGTGTCGTCCTCCTCCGTAGCATCTGCCCTCCTCCCCGTGTCGTCCTCCTCCGTAGCATCTGCCCTCCTCCCCGTGTCGTCCTCCTCCGTAGCGTCTGCCCCACTCCCCGTGTCGTCCTCCTCCGTAGCGTCTGCCCTCCTCCCCGTGTCGTCCTCCTCCGTAGCATCTGCCCTCCTCCCCGTGTCGTCCTCCTCCGTAGCGTCTGCCCTCCTCCCCGTGTCGTCCTCCTCCGTAGCGTCTGCCCTCCTCCCCGTGTCGTCCTCCTCCGTAGCGTCTGCCCTCCTCCCCGTGTCCCACCCGTCCTCCTCCGTAGCGTCTGCCCCACTCCCCGTGTCGTCCTCCTCCATAGCGTCTGCCCTCCTCCCCGTGTCGTCGTCCTCCTCTGTAGCGTCTGCCCTCCTCCCCGTGTCGTCGTCCTCCTCTGTAGCGTCTGCCCTCCTCCCCGTGTCGCCCTCCTCCGTAGCGTCTGCCCCCCCTCCCCGTGTCGCCCTCTATAGCGTCTGCCCCCCTCCCCGTGTCGCCCTCTCTCCGTAGCGTCTGCCCTCCTCCGTAGCGTCTGCCCCCCTCCCCGTGTCGCCCTCTATAGCGTCTGCCCCCCTCCCCGTGTCGCCCTCCTCCGTAGCGTCTGCCCTCCTATGTAGCGTCTGCCCCTCTCCCCGTGTCGCCCTCCTCCGTAGGGTCTGCCCCCCTCCCCGTATCAGTATTAATGTTTGTGGCACTCACATGGACAGCGTGGCACAGCAGCAACTCCTTGAAGTATTGATAACACTCGTCCACGTTTCCCAGCGATGTCTCTAGGTGGTGAAACAAACACAATTATCGGAATATTAAAGTGGAGAATGCGGGTGGGAAGGTCAGCCTGCATCCGGATAGAAAGATCAGGCAGAACATTCCTAAACCACGGGCTTCTATCAGGAGAGTGTGGGGGGGGGGGGGGTCTGTAGGAGAAAAGAGAGATGGGGGCCGAGGGAATCCGGGGACAGACAAGTCACCAGAGGGAGGAATTGGGCTCTTCAGCACGCCATAGAGAGGAGTTGGAAAGGGGTACCAAGGTCCAGGAGGCTAGACATAGGAACTGAGCTCTGAAGGATACCTAGGAGAGGGACGATTAGACAGAAAATCTGGCGGTCTGGAAGGGACCACAAGGAAGGATAACGAGACAAAGGACCCAACGCTAAGCCCACGGAATAATCAGAGGAAACCATGGGGGAGAGGGAAACCATTACAGAGGTCTACATGACATCTAGAAGACAAGGGAACCGAGGCTCAGATGAAAACTAATGAAGGGGGTCCAGGGACACCTAGCAGAGGAGGAGAACCGCCGTGGACAGGAGCCGAGGCCTGGAGGAGAGATGACTAAACTGAGGAGACGAGGCCTGGAGGAAACATGTGGAGAGATGAAAAAGTGAAGAGCCGAGGCCTGGAGGAAACCATGGAGGAGAGGTTGACTATGGACAGAAGAGAGCCTGAGGCCTGGAGGAAACCATGGAGGAGAGGTGACTAAACTGAGGAGCCGAGGCCTGGAGGAAACATGGAGGAGAGGTGACTAAACTGAGGAGCCGAGGCCTGGAGGAAACCATGGAGGAGAGATGAATAAACTGAGGAACCGAGCCCTGGAGGAAACATGGAGGAGAGATGACTGAACTGAGGAACCGAGCCCTGGAGGAAACATGGAGGAGAGATGAATAAACTGAGGAGCCGAGGCCTGGAGGAAACCATGGAGGAGAGAAGACTAAACTGAGGAGCCGAGCCCTGGAGGAAACCATGGAGGAGGGATGACTAAACTGAGGAGCCGAGGCCTGGAGGAAACCATGGAGGAGAGATGACTAAACTGAGGAGCCGAGGCCTGGAGGAAACCATGGAGGAGAGATGACTAAACTGAGGAGCCGAGGCCTGGAGGAAACCATGGAGGAGAGATGGCTGAACTGAGGAGCCGAGGCCTGGAGGAAACCATGGAGGAGAGATGACTAAACTGAGGAGCCGAGGCCTGGAGGAAACCATGGAGGAGAGATGACTAAATAGAAGAGCCAAGGCCTGGAGGAAACCATGGAGGAGAGATGAATAAACTGAGGAGCCGAGGCCTGGAGGAAACCATGGAGGAGAGATGACTGAACTGAGGAGCCGAGGCCTGGAGGAAACCATGGAGGAGAGATGACTGAACTGAGGAGCCGAGGCCTGGAGGAAACCATGGAGGAGAGATGACTGAACTGAGGAGCCAAGGCCTGGAGGAAACCATGGAGGAGAGATGAATAAACTGAGGAGCCGAGGCCTGGAGGAAACATGGAGGAGAGATGAATAAACTGAGGAGCCGAGGCCTGGAGGAAACCATGGAGGAGAGATGAATAAACTGAGGAGCCGAGGCCTGGAGGAAACATGGAGGAGAGATGAATAAACTGAGGAGCCGAGCCCTGGAGGAAACCATGGAGGAGAGATGACTGAACTGAGGAGCCGAGGCCTGGAGGAAACCATGGAGGAGAGATGACTAAACTGAGGAGCCGAGGCCTGGAGGAAACCATGGAGGAGAGATGACTGAACTGAGGAGCCGAGGCCTGGAGGAAACCATGGAGGAGAGATGACTAAATAGAAGAGCCAAGGCCTGGAGGAAACCATGGAGGAGAGATGAATAAACTGAGGAGCCGAGGCCTGGAGGAAACATGGAGGAGAGATGACTAAACTGAGGAGCCGAGGCCTGGAGGAAACCATGGAGGAGAGATGACTGAACTGAGGAACCGAGCCCTGGAGGAAACATGGAGGAGAGATGACTAAACTGAGGAGCCGAGGCCTGGAGGAAACATGGAGGAGAGATGAATAAACTGAGGAGCCAAGGCCTGGAGGAAACCATGGAGGAGAGATGAATAAACTGAGGAGCCGAGGCCTGGAGGAAACATGGAGGAGAGATGACTAAACTGAGGAGCCGAGGCCTGGAGGAAACCATGGAGGAGAGATGACTGAACTGAGGAGCCGAGGCCTGGAGGAAACATGGAGGAGAGATGACTAAACTGAGGAGCCAAGGCCTGGAGGAAACATGGAGGAGAGATGACTAAACTGAGGAGCCAAGGCCTGGAGGAAACATGGAGGAGAGATGAATAAACTGAGGAGCCGAGGCCTGGAGGAAACCATGGAGGAGAGATGAATAAACTGAGGAGCCGAGGCCTGGAGGAAACATGGAGGAGAGATGAATAAACTGAGGAGCCGAGGCCTGGAGGAAACATGGAGGAGAGATGAATAAACTGAGGAGCCGAGGCCTGGAGGAAACATGGAGGAGAGATGACTAAACTGAGGAGCCGAGGCCTGGAGGAAACCATGGAGGAGAGATGAATAAACTGAGGAGCCGAGGCCTGGAGGAAACATGGAGGAGAGATGAATAAACTGAGGAGCCGAGGCCTGGAGGAAACATGGAGGAGAGATGAATAAACTGAGGAGCCGAGGCCTGGAGGAAACCATGGAGGAGAGATGAATAAACTGAGGAGCCGAGGCCTGGAGGAAACATGGAGGAGAGATGAATAAACTGAGGAGCCGAGGCCTGGAGGAAACATGGAGGAGAGATGAATAAACAGAAGAGCCGAGGCCTGGAGGAAACCATGGAGGAGAGATGACTAAACAGAAGAGCCGAGGCCTGGAGGAAACATGGAGGAGAGATGAATAAACTGAGGAGCCGAGGCCTGGAGGAAACATGGAGGAGAGATGAATAAACTGAGGAGCCGAGGCCTGGAGGAAACATGGAGGAGAGATGAATAAACTGAGGAGCCGAGGCCTGGAGGAAACATGGAGGAGAGATGAATAAACTGAGGAGCCGAGGCCTGGAGGAAACCATGGAGGAGAGATGACTAAACAGAAGAGCCGAGGCCTGGAGGAAACCATGGAGGAGAGATGACTAAACAGAAGAGCCGAGGCCTGGAGGAAACCATGGAGGTTTAGAGGACACTTTGGCGGAGAACATACTAGAGAAGTGAGGTGAAGGGAGGACTAGCGTTGTACACAGTATAATGAATGTTGAGGACATACAGTGAGTACGAAGGAGAGGAGTACACAACGTTGGGTGACACATTTCAGGACATTAGAAATACATGACAAGGAGTGCTGCCGACTTACCTACACAGGTACGATGAATCTCCTTCATGATGGAGAATAGACAAGACGTCTGCTCTCTGGTGAACCCGCCGTCCCGGCAGAAGCGCACTGTATAGTAATAGAGATCCAGGAGAGCCGAGGCACGAGGCTCACAGACCCCCTCCTCCGGGGACAGCAGATGGGACAGAGCTCTGGGGGGACAGGGATGAGAAATCACATGGGGGGGGAGGGGTCACATTTTTCCAACAATATCCGAGAACCTCAGAGATCTCACCTACCGACGCATCTCCTCCGCACTCTCCACCCTCTCCAGAGTCTCCACATCACTCCGCGTGAGATCGCGCCTAAATACGAGGACAAACAATTACTTCCCTTCACCACCGGGAGGACCGAATATAGAGAGGGAGCCATGTTGTGGAGGACTATAGAGGGGGAAGGGAGCCATGTTGTGGAGGACTCTATGGTGGACTATAGAGAGGGAGCCATGTTGTGGAGGACTATAGAGGGGGGAGCCATGTTGTGGAGGACTATAGAGGGAGAGCCATGTTGTGGAGGACTATAGAGGGAGAGCCATGTTGTGGAGGACTATAGAGAAGGGAGCCATGTTGTGGAGGACTATATAGAGGGAGAGCCATGTTGTGGAGGACTATAGAGAAGGGAGCCATGTTGTGGAGGACTATAGAGGGAGAGCCATGTTGTGGAGGACTATAGAGAAGGGAGCCATGTTGTGGAGGACTATAGAGAAGGGAGCCATGTTGTGGAGGACTATAGAGGGAGAGCCATGTTGTGGAGGACTATAGAGAAGGGAGCCATGTTGTGGAGGACTATAGAGAAGGGAGCCATGTTGTGGAGGACTATAGAGAAGGGAGCCATGTTGTGGAGGACTATAGAGAAGGGAGCCATGTTGTGGAGGACTATAGAGGGGGGAGCCATGTTGTGGAGGACTATAGAGGGGGGAGCCATGTTGTGGAGGACTCTATGGTGGACTATAGAGGGGGAGCCATGTTGTGGAGGACTCTATGGTGGACTATAGAGGGGGGAGCCATGTTGTGGAGGACTATAGAGGGGGAGCCATGTTGTGGAGGACTATAGAGGGGGGAGCCATGTTGTGGAGGACTATAGAGGGGGGAGCCATGTTGTGGAGGACTATAGAGGGGGGAGCCATGTTGTGGAGGACTATAGAGGGGGGAGCCATGTTGTGGAGGACTATAGAGGGGGAGCCATGTTGTGGAGGACTATAGAGGGGGAGCCATGTTGTGGAGGACTCTATGGTGGACTATAGAGGGGGAGCCATGTTGTGGAGGACTATAGAGGGGGAGCCATGTTGTGGAGGACTATAGAGGGGGAGCCATGTTGTGGAGGACTATAGAGGGGGAGCCATGTTGTGGAGGACTATAGAGGGAGAGCCATGTTGTGGAGGACTATAGAGAAGGGAGCCATGTTGTGGAGGACTATAGAGGGAGAGCCATGTTGTGGAGGACTATAGAGAAGGGAGCCATGTTGTGGAGGACTATAGAGGGGGGAGCCATGTTGTGGAGGACTATAGAGGGGGGAGCCATGTTGTGGAGGACTATAGAGGGGGGGGAGCCATGTTGTGGAGGACTATAGAGGGGGGAGCCATGTTGTGGAGGACTATAGAGGGGGGAGCCATGTTGTGGAGGACTATAGAGGGGGGAGCCATGTTGTGGAGGACTATAGAGGGGGGAGCCATGTTGTGGAGGACTATAGAGGGGGGAGCCATGTTGTGGAGGACTATAGAGGGGGGAGCCATGTTGTGGAGGACTATAGAGGGGGGAGCCATGTTGTGGAGGACTATAGAGGGGGGAGCCATGTTGTGGATGGACTATAGAGGGGGGAGCCATGTTGTGGAGGACTATAGAGGGGGGAGCCATGTTGTGGAGGACTATAGAGGGGGGAGCCATGTTGTGGAGGACTATAGAGGGGGAGCCATGTTGTGGAGGACTCTATGGTGGACTATAGAGGGGGAGCCATGTTGTGGAGGACTCTATGGTGGACTATAGAGGGGGAGCCATGTTGTGGAGGACTCTATGGTGGACTATAGAGGGGGAGCCATGTTGTGGAGGACTATAGAGGGAGAGCCATGTTGTGGAGGACTATAGAGGGGGGAGCCATGTTGTGGAGGACTATAGAGGGGGGAGCCATGTTGTGGAGGACTATAGAGGGGGGAGCCATGTTGTGGAGGACTATAGAGGGGGGAGCCATGTTGTGGAGGACTATAGAGGGGGAGCCATGTTGTGGAGGACTATAGAGGGGGAGCCATGTTGTGGAGGACTCTATGGTGGACTATAGAGGGGGAGCCATGTTGTGGAGGACTCTATGGTGGACTATAGAGGGGGAGCCATGTTGTGGAGGACTCTATGGTGGACTATAGAGGGGAGCCATGTTGTGGAGGACTATAGAGGGGGAGCCATGTTGTGGAGGACTATAGAGGGGGAGCCATGTTGTGGAGGACTATAGAGGGGGAGCCATGTTGTGGAGGACTATAGAGGGGGAGCCATGTGGTGGAGGACTATAGAGGGGGAGCCATGTGGTGGAGGACTATAGAGGGGGAGCCATGTGGTGGAGGACTCTATGGTGGACTATAGAGGGGAGCCATGTTGTGAAGGACTCTATGGTGGACTATAGAGAAGGGAGCCATGTTGTGGAGGACTCTATGGTGGACTATAGAGGGGAGCCATGTTGTGGAGGACTATAGAGGGGGAGCCATGTTGTGGAGGACTATAGAGGGGGAGCCATGTTGTGGAGGACTATAGAGGGGGAGCCATGTTGTGGTGGACTATAGAGGGGGAGCCATGTTGTGGAGGACTATAGAGGGGGAGCCATGTGGTGGAGGACTATAGAGGGGGAGCCATGTTGTGGTGGACTATAGAGGGGGAGCCATGTGGTGGAGGACTATAGAGGGGGAGCCATGTGGTGGAGGACTCTATGGTGGACTATAGAGAAGGGAGCCATGTTGTGGAGGACTCTATGGTGGACTATAGAGAGGGGAGCCATGTTGTGGAGGACTATAGAGGGGGAGGACACAGGGGGAGGTACCATCTTGAATTACCACAGACAGATTTGGGGCCTCTTCATGATTTCCTGTTAAAAAAAGAAAAGAGGAGAACACCATAAAAATGGAAAGAAGATAAAATGGGGGCCCTCCCATCACATGACACCCCCCCGTAGAGACCCCTCCCATCGACACCCCCCCGTACAGACCCCTCCCATAACATGACACCCCCCCCAGTACAGACCCCTCCCATCACATGACACCCCCCCCCGTACAGACCCCTCCCATCACATGACACCCCCCCCCCCGTACAGACCCCTCCCATCACATGACACCCTCCCCAGTAAAGACCCCTCCCATCACATGACACCCCCCAGTAAAGACCCCTCCCATCACATGACACCCCCCAGTAAAGACCCCTCCCATCACATGACACCCCCCAGTAAAGACCCCTCCCATCACATGACACCCCCATTAAAGACCCCTCCCATCACATGACACCCCCCAGTAAAGACCCCTCCCATCACATGACACCCCCCCAGTACAGACCCCTCCCATCACATGAAACCCCCCCTGTACAGACCCCTCCCATCACATGACACCCCCCCGTACAGACCCCTCCCATCACATGACACCCCCCCGTACAGACCCCTCCCATCACATGAAACCCCCCCTGTACAGACCCCTCTGTGGTAATTCAAGATGGTACCTCCCCCTGTACAGACCCCTCCCATCACATGACACCCCCCCTGTACAGACCCCTCCCATCACATGACACCCCCCCCCCCTGTACAGACCCCTCCCATCACATGACACCCCCCCCTGTACAGACCCCTCCCATCACATGACACCCCCCAGTACAGACCCCTCCCATCACATGACACCCCCCCGTACAGACCCCTCCCATCACACCCCCCCCCTGTACAGACAACTCCCATCACATGACACCCCCCCTGTACAGACCCCTCTGTGGTAATTCAAGATGGTACCTCCCCTGTACAGACCCCTCCCATCACATGACACCCCCCCCCTGTACAGACCCCTCCCATCACATGACACCCTCCCCAGTACAGACCCCTCCCATCACATGACACCCCCCAGTACAAACCCCTCCCATCACATGACACCCCCAGTAATAAAGACCCTCCCATCACATGACACCCCCCAGTAAAGACCCCTCCCATCACATGACACCCCCCCGTACAGACCCCTCCCATCACATGACACCCCCCCGTACAGACCCCTCCCATCACATGACACCCCCCCGTACAGACCCCTCCCATCACATGACACCCCCCCGTACAGACCCCTCCCATCACATGAAACCCCCCCTGTACAGACCCCTCTGTGGTAATTCAAGATGGTACCTCCCCCTGTACAGACCCCTCCCATCACATGACACCCCCCCTGTACAGACCCCTCCCATTACATGACACCCCCCCTCCCTGTACAGACCCCTCCCATCACATGACACCCCCCCAGTACAGACCCCTTCCATCACATGACACCCCCCCAGTACAGACCCCTCCCATCACATGACACCCCCCCGTACAGACCCCTCCCATCACACCCCCCCCCTGTACAGACAACTCCCATCACATGACACCCCCCCCCCTGTACAGACAACTCCCATCACATGACACCCCCCCCCCCTGTACAGACAACTCCCATCACATGACACCCCCCCTGTACAGACCCCTCCCATGACACCCCCCCCCCTGTACAGACAACTCCCATCACATGACACCCCCCCTGTACAGACCCCTCTGGTCACATGACACCCCCCCCTGTACAGACCCCTCTGGTCACATGACCCCCCCCTGTACAGACCCCTCTGGTCACATGACACCCCCCCTGTACAGACCCCTCTGGTCACATGACCCCCCCCTGTACAGACCCCCCCCGTCACATGACCCCCCCCTGTACAGACCCCTCTGGTCACATGACCCCCCCCCTGTACAGACCCCTCTGGTCACATGACACCCCCCCCCTGTACAGACCCCTCTGGTCACATGACACCCCCCCTGTACAGACCCCTTTGGTCACATGACCCCCCCCCCTGTACAGACCCCTCTGGTCACATGACACCCCCCTGTACAGACCCCTCTGGTCACATGACACACCCCCCTGTACAGACCCCTCTGGTCACATGACCCCCCCCCCTGTACAGACCCCTCTGGTCACATGACACCCCCCCTGTACAGACCCCTCTGGTCACATGACACCCCCCCTGTACAGACCCCTCTGGTCACATGACACCCCCCCTGTACAGACCCCTCTGGTCACATGACACCCCCCCTGTACAGACCCCTCTGGTCACATGACACCCCCCCAGTACAGACCCCTCTGGTCACATGACCCCCCCCCTGTACAGACCCCTCTGGTCACATGACCCCCCCCCTGTACAGACCCCTCTGGTCACATGACCCCCCCCCTGTACAGACCCCTCTGGTCACATGACACCCCCCCTGTACAGACCCCTCTGGTCACATGACACCCCCCCTGTACAGACCCCTCTGGTCACATGACACCCCCCCTGTACAGACCCCTCTGGTCACATGACACCCCCCCCAGTACAGACCCCTCTGGTCACATGACACCCCCCCTGTACAGACCCCTCTGGTCACATGACACCCCCCCTGTACAGACCCCTCTGGTCACATGACCCCCCCAGTACAGACCCCTCTGGTCACATGACACCCCCCCTGTACAGACCCCTTTGGTCACATGACACCCCCCCTGTACAGACCCCTCTGGTCACATGACCCCCCCAGTACAGACCCCTCTGGTCACATGACACCCCCCCTGTACAGACCCCTCTGGTCACATGACCCCCCCCTGTACAGACCCCTCTGGTCACATGACACCCCCCCTGTACAGACCCCTCTGGTCACATGACACCCCCCCAGTACAGACCCCTCTGGTCACATGACACCCCCCCTGTACAGACCCCTCTGGTCACATGACACCCCCCCTGTACAGACCCCTCTGGTCACATGACCCCCCCAGTACAGACCCCTCTGGTCACATGACACCCCCCCTGTACAGACCCCTTTGGTCACATGACACCCCCCCTGTACAGACCCCTCTGGTCACATGACCCCCCCAGTACAGACCCCTCTGGTCACATGACACCCCCCCTGTACAGACCCCTCTGGTCACATGACCCCCCCAGTACAGACCCCTCTGGTCACATGACACCCCCCCTGTACAGACCCCTTTGGTCACATGACACCCCCCTGTACAGACCCCTCTGGTCACATGACACCCCCCCTGTACAGACCCCTTTGGTCACATGACACCCCCCTGTACAGACCCCTCTGGGTCACATGACACCCCCCCTGTACAGACCCCTCTGGTCACATGACACCCCCCTGTACAGACCCCTCTGGTCACATGACCCCCCCCCCTGTACAGACCCCTCTGGTCACATGACACCCCCCCCTGTACAGACCCCTCTGGTCACATGACACCCCCCCTGTACAGACCCCTCTGGTCACATGACACCCCCCTGTACAGACCCCTCTGGTCACATGACACCCCCCTGTACAGACCCCTCTGGTCACATGACACCCCCCCAGTACAGACCCCTCTGGTCACATGACCCCCCCCTGTACAGACCCCTCTGGTCACATGACCACCCCCCTGTACAGACCCCTCTGGTCACATGACCCCCCCCCTGTACAGACCCCTCTGGTCACATGACACCCCCCCTGTACAGACCCCTCTGGTCACATGACACCCCCCCTGTACAGACCCCTCTGGTCACATGACACCCCCCCTGTACAGACCCCTCTGGTCACATGACACCCCCCCTGTACAGACCCCTCTGGTCACATGACACCCCCCCTGTACAGACCCCTCTGGTCACATGACACCCCCCTGTACAGACCCTCTGGTCACATGACCCCCCCAGTACAGACCCCTCTGGTCACATGACACCCCCCCTGTACAGACCCCTTTGGTCACATGACACCCCCCCCTGTACAGACCCCTCTGGTCACATGACCCCCCCTGTACAGACCCCTCTGGTCACATGACACCCCCCCTGTACAGACCCCTCTGGTCACATGACCCCCCCCTGTACAGACCCCTCTGGTCACATGACACCCCCCCTGTACAGACCCCTCTGGTCACATGACACCCCCCCAGTACAGACCCCTCTGGTCACATGACACCCCCCCTGTACAGACCCCTCTGGTCACATGACCCCCCCCTGTACAGACCCCTCTGGTCACATGACACCCCCCTGTACAGACCCCTCTGGTCACATGACACCCCCCCTGTACAGACCCCTCTGGTCACATGACCCCCCCAGTACAGACCCCTCTGGTCACATGACACCCCCCCTGTACAGACCCCTTTGGTCACATGACACCCCCCCTGTACAGACCCCTCTGGTCACATGACCCCCCCAGTACAGACCCCTCTGGTCACATGACACCCCCCCTGTACAGACCCCTCTGGTCACATGACCCCCCCAGTACAGACCCCTCTGGTCACATGACACCCCCCCTGTACAGACCCCTTTGGTCACATGACACCCCCCCTGTACAGACCCCTCTGGTCACATGACACCCCCCTGTACAGACCCCTTTGGTCACATGACACCCCCCCTGTACAGACCCCTCTGGTCACATGACACCCCCCCTGTACAGACCCCTCTGGTCACATGACCCCCCCAGTACAGACCCCTCTGGTCACATGACAACCCCCCTGTACAGACCCCTTTGGTCACATGAACCCCCCCCTGTACAGACCCCTCTGGTCACATGACACCCCTTGTTGCTAGGGGAGACCTCACCTCTCGCTCTCCGTCTTCTCTCCTCAGCGTCTCGTCTCCTCGCAACTGTCACCCAGGCAACGCCCCGCCCTTTCTAATCATAGCCAATAAATAAGGAGTTGGGTGCGAGTGACACCCCTCCCGTCCAATCGGCTGGCTGCAGGGCGGGATCGACTGAGGAGGACAGCCCCACCCACAGCCATAGTTCTGCGCATGCGCCATGTGTCAGCGGTACTTCCGGCTGTCCCCGATCAAAGATGGCGGAGAGTGGAAGCGGCGGCTGTGTGTGATTGTCCGGTATGTGACCCCCCCACCCCGAGGGGGCAATACAGGGGGAGGGGCAGACTGACAGAAAGACAGACGGGGAGGACATAGAGATGAGGGGAGACAGAGAGGGGCGGGGGGTGGTAGAGGGGCAGGAGTGAGGGGTGGTGGAGGGGCAGGAGTGAGGGGCGGGGGGTGGTAGAGGGGCAGGAGTGAGGGGCGGGGGGTGGTAGAGGGACAGGAGTGAGGGGCGGGGGGTGGTGAGGAGGCAGGGGAGGGGCGGGAGGGGGGTAGTAGGAGGGGGGTGCGGGGGGGGGAGGGGGTAGGGGGAGGGGGGGGGGGGTGGTAGGGGGGGGGGGTGAGGGGGGGGGTGGTAGAGGGTGGTAGTGGGGGTGGGTGAGGGGTGGGAGGGTGAGGGAGGGGTGGGGCGGGGAGTGGGGGGTAGGGGTGGAGGGGGCAGGGGTGAGGGGTGGGGGAGGGCGGGAGGAGTGAGGGGCGGGGGGTGGTGCGGGAGGGCGTGGGGGTGGTGGAGGGGCAGGAGTGAGGGGCGGGGGGGTGGTAGAGGGCAGGAGTGAGGGCGGGGGGGGGGTGTAGAGGGCAGGAGTGAGGGGGCGGGGGGTGGTAGAGGGGCAGGAGTGAGGGGCGGGGGGGTGGTAGAGGGGCAGGAGGGGCGGTAGAGGGGCAGGAGAGGCGGGGCGGGGGGTGGTAGAGGGGCAGGAGTGAGGGGCGGGGGGGTGGTAGAGGGCAGGAGTGAGGGGCGGGGGGTGGTAGAGGGGCAGGAGGGTGAGGGGTGGGGGGTGGTAGAGGGGCAGGAGTGAGGGGCGGGGGGGTGGTAGAGGGGCAGGAGTGAGGGGCGGGGGGTGGTAGAGGGGCAGGAGTGAGGGGCGGGGGGTGGTAGAGGGGCAGGAGTGAGGGGCGGGGGGGGTGGTAGAGGGGCAGGGGCAGGAGAGTGAGGGGCGGGGGGGTGGTAGAGGGGCAGGAGTGAGGGGCGGGGGGTGGTAGAGGGGCAGGAGTGAGGGGCGGGGTTAGGGGGCAGGAGGGTGAGGGGCGGGGGGTGTAGAGGGGCAGGAGGGGTGGGGGCAGGAGTGAGGGGCGGGGGTGGTGTAGAGGGGCAGGAGTGAGGGGCGGGGGGGTGGTAGAGGGGCAGGAGTGAGGGGTGGTAGAGGGGCAGGAGGTGAGGGGCGGGGGGTGGTAGAGGGGCAGGAGTGAGGGGGGGGGTGGTAGAGGGGCAGGAGTGAGGGGCGGGGGTGGTAGAGGGGCAGGAGTGAGGGGCGGGGGGTGGTAGAGGGGCAGGAGTGAGGGGCGGGGCGGGGGGGGTGGTAGAGGGGCAGGAGTGAGGGGCGGGGGGGTGGTAGAGGGGCAGGAGTGAGGGGCGGGGGGTGGTAGAGGGGCAGGAGTGAGGGGCGGGGGGGTGTAGAGGGGCAGGAGTGAGGGGCGGGGGGTGGTAGAGGGGCAGGAGTGAGGGGCGGGGGGGTGGTAGAGGGGCAGGAGTGAGGGGCGGGGGGTGGTAGAGGGGCGGGGGGGCAGGAGTGAGGGGCGGGGGGTGGTAGAGGGGCAGGATGTGGGCGGGTGGTGGTAGAGGGCAGGAGTGAGGGGCGGGGGGTGGTAGAGGGGCAGGAGTGAGGGGCGGGGGGGGGTGGTAGGAGGGGCAGGAGGGTGGTGAGGGGGGGGGGGGGGTGGTAGAGGGGCAGGAGTGAGGGGCGGGGGGTGGTAGAGGGGCAGGAGTGAGGGGCGGGGGGTGGTAGAGGGGCAGGGAGTGAGGGGCGGGGGGTGGTAGAGGGGCAGGGGAGTGAGGGGGGGGGGGGTGGTAGAGGGGCAGGAGGAGGAGTGAGGGGCGGGGGGGTGGTAGAGGGGCAGGAGTGAGGGGCGGGGGGTGGTAGAGGGGCAGGAGTGAGGGGCGGGGGGGGTGTTAGAGGGGCAGGAGTGAGGGGCGGGGGGGGTGGTAGAGGGGCAGGAGTGAGGGGCGGGGGGGTGGTAGAGGGGCAGGGAGTGAGGGGCGGGGGGGGTGGTTAGAGGGGCAGGAGTGAGGGGCGGGGTGGTAGAGGGGCAGGAGTGAGGGGCGGGGGGTGGTAGAGGGGCAGGAGTGAGGGGCGGGGGGGTGGTAGAGGGGCAGGAGTGAGGGGCGGGGGGTGGTAGAGGGGCAGGAGTGAGGGGGCGGGGGGTGGTAGAGGGGCAGGAGTGAGGGGCGGGGGGTGGTAGAGGGCAGGAGTGAGGGGGGCGGGGGGGTGGTAGAGGGGCAGGAGTGAGGGGCGGGGGGTGGTAGAGGGGCAGGAGTGAGGGGCGGGGGGTGGTAGAGGGGCAGGAGTGAGGGGCGGGGGGGTGGTGAGGGGCAGGAGGGAGAGTGAGGGGCGGGGGGTGGTAGAGGGGCAGGAGTGAGGGGGGGGGGTGGTAGAGAGGGGGGGAGGAGAGGGGGAGGGGGGGGGGCAGGAGTGAGGGGCGGGGGGTGGTAGAGGGGCAGGAGTGAGGGGCGGGGGGTGGTAGAGAGGCAGGAGTGAGGGGCGGGGGGGGTGGTAGAAGGGCAGGAGTGAGGGGCGGGGGGTGGTAGAGGGGCAGGAGTGAGGGGCGGGGGGGTGGTAGAGGGGCAGGAGTGAGGGGCGGGGGGTGGTAGAGGGGCAGGAGTGAGGGGCGGGGGGTGGTAGAGGGGCAGGAGTGAGGGGCGGGGGGTGGTAGAGGGGCAGGAGTGAGGGGCGGGGGGTGGTAGAGAGGCAGGAGTGAGGGGCGGGGGGTGGTAGAGGGGCAGGAGTGAGGGGCGGGGGGTGGTAGAGGAGGCAGGAGTGAGGGGGGGGGGGTGGTAGAGAGGCAGGAGTGAGGGCGGGGGTGGTGGTAGAGAGGCGGGAGTGAGGGTGGGCAGGAGTGAGGGGCGGGGGGTGGTAGAGAGGCAGGAGTGAGGGGCGGGGGGTGGTAGACGGGCAGGAGTGAGGGGCGGGGGGGTGGTAGAGGGGCAGGAGGAGTGAGGGGCGGGGGGTGGTAGAGGGGCAGGAGTGAGGGGCGGTAGAGGGGCAGGAGTGAGGGGCGGGGGGGGGTGGTAGAGGGGCAGGAGTGAGGGGCGGGGGGGTGGTAGAGGGGCAGGAGTGAGGGGCGGGGGGCGGTGCGGGTAGAGGGGCAGGAGTGAGGGGGGTAGAGGGGCAGGAGTGAGGGGCGGGGGGTGGTAGAGAGGCGGAGAGGAGTGAGGGGCGGGGGGTGGTAGAGGGGCAGGAGTGAGGGGCGGGGGGTGGTAGAGCAGGAGTGCAGGAGTGAGGGGCGGGGGGTGGTAGAGGGGCAGGAGTGAGGGGCGGGGGGGGTGGTAGAGGGGCAGGAGTGAGGGGCGGGGGGTGGTAGAGGGGCAGGAGTGAGGGGCGGGGGGTGGTAGAGGGGCAGGAGTGAGGGGCGGGGGGTGGTGAGTAGAGGGGCAGGAGTGAGGGGCGGGGGGTGGTAGAGGGGCAGGAGTGAGGGGCGGGGGGTGGTAGAGGGGCAGGAGTGAGGGGGGGGGGTGGTAGAGAGGCAGGAGTGAGGGGCGGGGGGTGGTAGACGGGCAGGAGTGAGGGGCGGGGGGTGGTAGAGGGGCAGGAGTGAGGGGCGGGGGGTGGTAGACGGGCAGGAGTGAGGGGCGGGGGGGGTGGTAGAGGGGCAGGAGTGAGGGGCGGGGGGTGGTAGAGAGGCAGGAGTGAGGGGCGGGGGGTGGTGGGTGTTAGGCGGGCAGGAGTGAGGGGCGGGGGGTGGTAGAGAGGCAGGAGTGAGGGGGGGGGGGGTGGTAGAGGGGCAGGAGTGAGGGGCGGGGGGGTGGTAGAGGGGCAGGAGTGAGGGGCGGGGGGTGGTAGAGGAGGCAGGAGTGAGGGGCGGGGGGTGGTAGAGGGGCAGGAAGTGAGGGGCGGGGGGGGTGGTAGAGGGGCAGGAGTGAGGGGCGGGGGGTGGTAGAGGGGCAGGAGTGAGGGGGGGGGGTGGTAGAGGGGCAGGAGTGAGGGCGGGGGGTGGTGGTTAGAGAGGCAGGAGTGAGGGGCGGGGGGTGGTAGAGGGGCAGGAGTGAGGGGCGGGGGTGGTAGAGGGGCAGGAGTGAGGGGCGGGGGGTGGTAGAGAGGCAGGAGTGAGGGGCGGGGGGTGGTAGAGGGGCAGGAGTGAGGGGCGGGGGGTGGTAGAGGGGCAGGAGGAGTGAGGGGCGGGGGGTGGTAGAGGGGCAGGAGTGGAGGGGGGGGGGTGGTAGAGGGGCAGGAGTGAGGGGGGGGGGGGGTGGTAGAGGGGCAGGAGTGAGGGGCGGGGGGGTGGTAGAGGGGCAGGAGTGAGGGGCGGGGGGTGGTAGAGAGGCAGGAAGTGAGGGGCGGGGGTGGTAGACGGGCAGGAGTGAGGGGCGGGGGGTGGTAGGCGGGCAGGAGTGAGGGGCGGGGGGAGGTAGAGGGGCAGGAGTGAGGGGCGGGGGGTGGTAGAGGGGCAGGAGTGAGGGGCGGGGGGTGGTAGACGGGCAGGAGGAGTGAGGGCGGGGGGGGTGGTAGGCGGGCAGGAGTGAGGGGCGGGGGGAGGTAGAGGGGCAGGAGTGAGGGGCGGGGGGTGGTAGAGGGGCAGGAGTGAGGGGCGGGGGGGGTGGTAGACGGGCAGGAGTGAGGGGCGGGGGGGTGGTGGTAGAGGGGCAGGAGTGAGGGGCGGGGGGGTGGTAGAGGGGGAGGAGTGAGGGGCGGGGGGGTGGTAGAGGGGCAGGAGTGAGGGCGGGGGGTGGTAGACGGGCAGGAGTGAGGGGCGCGGGGGTGGTAGAGGGACAGGAGTGAGGGGCGGGGGGTGGTGGTAGAGAGGCAGGAGTGAGGGGCGGGGGGTGGTAGACGGGCAGGAGTGAGGGGCGGGGGTGGTAGACGGGCAGGAGTGAGGGGCGGGGGGTGGTAGAGGGACAGGAGTGAGGGGGGGCGGGGGGTGGTAGAGGGACAGGGAGTGAGGGGCGGGGGGTGGTAGGCGGGCAGGAGTGAGGGGCGGGGGGTGGTAGAGGGGCAGGAGTGAGGGGCGGGGGGTGGTAGACGGGCAGGAGTGAGGGGCGGGGGGTGGTAGACGGGCAGGGAGTGAGGGGGCGGGGGGTGGTAGAGGGGCAGGAGTGAGGGGCGGGGGGGTGGTAGAGAGGCAGGAGTGAGGGGCGGGGGGTGGTTGACGGGCAGGAGTGAGGGGCGGGGGGGTGGTAGAGGGGCAGGAGTGAGGGGCGGGGGGTGGTAGGCGGGCAGGAGTGAGGGGCGGGGGGAGGTAGAGGGGCGAGGGGCAGGAGTGAGGGGCGGGGGGGTGGTAGAGAGGCAGGAGTGAGGGGTGGGGGGTGGTAGAGGGGCAGGAGTGAGGGGCGGGGGGGGGGTGTAGAGGGGCAGGAGTGAGGGGCGGGGGGTGGTAGAGGGGCAGGAGTGAGGGGCGGGGGGTGGTAGAGAGGCAGGAGTGAGGGGAGGGGGGGTGGTGGTAGAGAGGCAGGAGTGAGGGGCGGGGGGTGGTAGAGGGGCAGGAGTGAGGGGCGGGGGTGGTTGAGGGGCGGGGGGGTGGTAGAGGGGCAGGATGTGAGGGGCGGGGGGGGGTGGTAGAGGGGCAGGAGTGAGGGGCAGGGGGTGGTAGAGGGGCAGGAGTGAGGGGCGGGGGGTGGTAGAGGGCAGGCAGAGTGAGGGGCGGGGGGTGGTAGAGGGGCAGGAGTGAGGGGCGGTAGAGGGGCAGGAGTGAGGGGCGGGGGGGTGGTAGAGGGGCAGGAGTGAGGGGCGGGGGGTGGTAGACGGGCAGGAGTGAGGGGCGGGGGGGGTGGTAGAGGGGCAGGAGTGAGGGGCGGGGGGTGGGTAGAGGGGCAGGAGTGAGGGGCGGGGGGTGGTAGTAGAGGGGCAGGAGTGGAGGGGGGAGTGAGGGGCGGGGGGGTGGTAGAGGGGCAGGAGTGTGGGGGCGGGGGGGTGGTAGAGGGGCAGGAGTGAGGGGCGGGGGGGTGGTAGAGGGGCAGGAGTGAGGGGGGCGGGGGGTGGTAGAGGGGCAGGAGTGAGGGGCGGGGGGTGGTAGAGAGGCAGGAGTGAGGGGCGGGGGGTGGTAGAGGGGCAGGAGTGAGGGGCGCGGGGGTGGTAGAGGGGCAGGAGTGAGGGGGGGGGGGGTGGTAGAGAGGCAGGAGTGAGGGGCGGGGGGTGGTAGACGGGCAGGAGTGAGGGGCGGGGGGGTGGTAGACGGGCAGGAGTGAGGGGCGGGGGTGGTAGAGGGGCAGGAGTGAGGGGCGGGGGGTGGTAGAGAGGCAGGAGTGAGGGGCGGGGGGTGGTGGGTGGTAGGCGGGCAGGAGTGGGGGCGGGGGGTGGTAGAGAGGCAGGAGTGAGGGGCGGGGGGTGGTAGAGGGGCAGGAGTGAGGGGCGGGGGGTGGTAGAGGGGCAGGAGTGAGGGGCGGGGGGTGGTAGAGAGGCAGGAGTGAGGGGGCGTGGGGGTGGGTAGAGGGGCAGGAGTGAGGGGCGGGGGGGTGGTAGAGGGGCAGGAGTGAGGGGCGGGGGGTGGTAGAGGGGCAGGAGTGAGGGGCGGGGGGGTGGTAGAGGGGCAGGAGTGAGGGGCGGGGGGGTGGTAGACGGGCAGGAGTGAGGGGCGGGGGGTGGTAGAGGGGCAGGAGTGAGGGGCGGGGGTGGTAGAGAGGCAGGAGTGAGGGGCGGGGGGTGGTGGGTGGTAGGCGGGCAGGAGTGAGGGCGGGGGGGTGGTAGAGAGGCAGGAGTGAGGGGGGGGGTGGTAGAGGGGCAGGAGTGAGGGGCGGGGGGTGGTAGAGGGGCAGGAGTGAGGGGGGGGGGTGGTAGAGAGGCAGGAGTGAGGGGCGGGGGGTGGTAGAGGGGCAGGAGTGAGGGGGGGGGGGTGGTAGAGGGGCAGGAGTGAGGGGCGGGGGGTGGTGGTAGAGGGGCAGGAGTGAGGGGCGGGGGGGTGGTAGAGGGGCAGGAGTGAGGGGCGGGGGGGTGGTAGAGAGGGCAGGAGTGAGGGGCGGGGGGGTGGTAGAGGGGCAGGAGTGAGGGGCGGGGGGTGGTAGACGGGCAGGAGTGAGGGGCGGGGGGGTGGGTAGAGGGGCGGAAGTGAGGGGCGGGGGGGGTGGTAGAGGGGCGGGAATGAGGGGTGGGGGTGGGGTGGTAGAGGGGCAGGAGTGAGAGGGAGGAGATGAGGGCGGGAGGTTATGTGGGCGGGGACATATGTGTGAGGAGGTGTGGCTTGCTCAGGGTCAGTGATTTCTCTTCTGGACCTTTTTCCAGGTTATTGGATCGTCTCGGATTGTGTCACTAAATGTGTTTCCTGTGCGGGGCGGATCCCCGGTAGAGGACCCCTCATAGAGGACCCCCCTCATAGAGGACCCCCCGGTAGAGGACCCCTCATAGAGGAGCACCATGTCTGGGGCCGGCAGTAAGAGATCAGCGGGGGGATGGGGGTGCTGGTCCTTCGGAGAAGAAACCCAACCATGAAGAAAAGACCCCGACTACCCTCATCGAGCCGATCCGCCTGGGAGGAATCTGTTCTACGGTCAGTATGGCTGACTACTGGCAGGTGGTGCTGTGTGCGATGGTGGGCACAGTGGGGGGGGAGGGTGCTGTGTGCGAGGGTGGGCACAGTGGGGGGGGGAGGGCACAGTGTGGGGGGGGGGGGGTTGCTGTGTGCGAGGGTGGGCACAGTGCGGGGGGTGGGTGCGGGGGGAGGGTGGGCACAGTGCGGGGGGGGGGTGCAGTGCGGGAGGGTGGGCACAGTGCGGGGGGAGGGTGCAGTGCGGGAGGGTGGGCACAGTGAGGGGGGGGGGGTGTCAGTGCTGTGTGCGAGGGTGGGCACAGTGGGGGAGGGGAGAGGTGGGCACAGTGGTGGGCAGGCGTGGGGGGGGTGCAGTGCGGGAGGGTGGGCACAGTGGGGGGGGGATGGGTGTGCAGTGCTGGTGGGAGGGTGGGCACAGTGTGGGGGGAGGGTGCAGTGCGGGAGGGTGGGCACAGTGCGGGGGGAGGGTGCAGTGCGGTGGGAGGGCACAGTGTGGGGGGAGGTGCTGTGTGCGAGGGTGGGCACAGTGCGGGGGGGAGGGCACAGTGTGGGGGGGAGGGTGCTGTGTGCGAGGGGTGTGGGTGGGCACAGTGTGGGGGGTGGGGTGGGCGCAGTGCGGGAGGGTGGGCACAGTGCGGGGGGAGGGTGCAGTGTGGGGGGGGGCACAGTGTGGGGGGGAGGATGCTGTGTGCGTGGTGTGGGCACAGTGCGGGGGGGAGGGTGCTGTGCGGGGGGAGGGCACAGTGTGGGGGGGAGGATGCTGTGTGCGAGGGTGGGCACAGTGTGGGGGGAGGGTGCAGTGCGGGAGGGTGGGCACAGTGCGGGGGGGGGTTGCAGTGCGGGGAGGGTGGGCACAGTGTGGGGGGGAGGATGCTGTGTGCGAGGGTGGGCACACAGTGCGGGGGGGAGGGCACAGTGTGGGGGGAGGGGTGCTGTGTGCGAGGGTGGGTGCAGTGCGGGGGGAGGGCACAGTGTGGGGGGAGGGTGCTGTGTGTGAGGGTGGGCACAGTGGGGGGGGGGGGGTGTGGGGGCTGGGGCGTGCGCACAGTGCGGGGGAGGGGGCACAGTGCGGGGGGAGGGTGCAGTGTGGGGGGGCACAGTGGGGGGAGGGTGGTTGGGAGGGGGTGAGGTGGGGGGGCACTGTGGGGGGGGAGGGTGCTGTGTGCCGTGGGGTGGGCACAGTGCGGGGGGAGGGTGCAGTGTTGGGGGGGGCACAGTGTGGGGGGGAGGAGGTTGCTGTGTGCGAGGGTGGGCACGGGGAGGGGGAGCGGGGGGAGGGTGCTGTGCGGGAGGGTGGGCACAGTGCGGGGGGTGGGTGAGTGCGGCTGGAGGAGTGGGCACAGTGCGGGGGGAGGGCACTGTGTGGGGGGGAGGGATGCTGTGTGCGAGGGTGGGCACAGTGCGGGGGGGAGGGCACTGTTGCGGGGGGAGGGTTGCTGTGTGCGAGGGTGGGCACAGTGGGGGGAGGGCACACAGTGCGGGGGGAGGGGTGCTGTGTGCGTGGGGGAGGGTGCTGTGTGCGGGGGGGGGCAAGTGCGGGGGGAGGGCACAGTGCTGGGGGGAGGGTGCTGTGTGCAGAGGGTGGGTGCAGTTCGGGGGGAGGGCACAGTGCGGGGGGGAGGG
>JAJQKJ010001568.1:0-40000 GCA_029574335.1 Rana kukunoris
TATTAATTTATTTTATACTCCTATATTAAATACTTTCTAATCCTCATAACTCTCTTATATTACGCCCTGTACTCCCTCATATCCTCTTATATAAATACACCTATATCTCACTAAATCCTCATACCTCTTATATTTAAAACACCTATACTCCTCATACCTCTTATATTACACCTATACTCCTCATACCTCTTATATTACACCTATACTCCTCATATCTCTTATATTACACCTATATATTCCATATCTCTTATATTACACCCTCATATATTCATCTTACGAGTATATCCCTCCTATAACCCCCTATATTCTTCTTTATTTCCTCACCCCCCCTATATTCATCTTACGAGTATATCCTCCTCCTATATCCCCCTATATTCATCTTATGTTCCTCCTATATCCCCCTATATTCATTTTATGTCCTTCTATATCCCTCTATATTCATCTTATGTTCCTCCTATACCCCCTATATTCATCTTATGTTCCTCCTATACCCCCTATATTCATCTTATGTTCCTCCTATACCCCCCTATATTCATCTTATGTTCCTCCTATACCTCCTATATTCATCTTATGTTCCTCCTATACTTATCCTATAGTCCTCTTCTATTCCCCGTTTTTCATCCAATATCCCTCCTATATCCCCTTATATTCATCTTATATCCCCCTATATTCATCTTATTTCCCCCCTCTATTCATCCTAATATACCCCCTAAATTCATCTTATACCCCCCCATATATTCATCTTATATCCCTCTTATATTCATCTTATATCCCCTTATATTCATCTTATATACCCCCTATATTCATCTTCTATCCCCCTATATTAATCTTATACCCCCCCTTATATTCATCTTATATCCCTCCTATATTCATCTTATATCCCTCCTATATTCATCTTATATTCCACCCATATTCATCTTATATACCCCCTATATTCCCCCCTATATTCATCTGATGTTCACTCCTATACTTCTCCTAAAAGCTTCTTCTATTCCCCCATTTTCATCCGATATCCCTCCTATAATTCCCATTATATTCCCGTATATTCATCTTATATCCCTCCTATATTTCACCCTATATTTCCCTCATATATCTCCTATATTCCCCCTATATTTCCCCTATATTCCTCATATATTCCTCCCATATTCCCATTTTTTCCTCCTATATCCCCCCTATATTCCCATTATATTCCAGCTATATTCATCTAATATCCCTTATATACTCCTCCTATATTCATCTTATGTTCCTCCTATATCCTTTCTCAGGGGCGGACTGACAACTCATGGGCCCCTGGGAAATAGAAGATTATGGGGGCCCTGGGCTTACAGATGGTCTCTCTTTTGCTTCTCTTATATTCCTCCTATACTTCTTTTTATATCCCCCCTATATTCCCCTTATACCCCTCCTATATTCCTCTTATCCCCCCATATTCCTCTTATATTCCCCCTATATTCATTTTTTATCCCTCCTTCCTATATACCTTCTATTCCCCTATATTCCTCCTTTATTCCTCCTATTTCCCCCCTATATTTCCCTTATATTCATCCTATGTTCATCTTATAGCTCTCCCATATTCCCCCTATATTCATCCTATATTCCCCATATGTCTCTCCCACTTTTCTCCTATATTCCCCTTATATCCCTCCTATAGTCACCTTTTTTCCTCCTTCCCTCTACACCCCTCCTTTATTCCTCTTATATTTCCCGTACACCCCTCCTATATCCAGCCTCATAGGTGTGCACAGCCTATTGCATTAGGGTGTGCACCCCCAAAGATCAAACACATAGTACTAGGGTTGTCCCGATACCGATACCAGTATCGGTATCGGGACCGATACTGAGTATTTGCGGGAGTACTTGTACTCCCGCAAATACCCCCGATACCAAAATAGAATACTTCCCCCCCCGTCAGCTGCAGTCCCGGTGCTCGGTGTACAGCAAGCCCGAACTAATCGTTCTAAACATCAGCGCCGCCATTGTGTCTCGTCTCCTCTCCCCTGACTTACTAGTCCTACACTGACCCCCTACATGGCATGCTATTGGCTGGCCCGCAGATCCGCTCCCTTCTTGTCACTCTCCCAGAGACTGGAGGCGTGCCCTCATCCAAGATGGCGGTCTCCATGGTGTACTGGCGTGCGCTGCTCTCTTGGTTCCGTAACCCGGCGGTGACCCCTCTGGTGACAGGTACGGGCAGTGCTTGGTGTATACGGGGGATAGAGTCTCGCTGGTTATGCAAAGCCCCCCTCTCTGGACCACCTATAAGCTCCGTACCGGGCAAATGACTGATGCTGAGCTCTGTCTTCGGTCATTCTAACAAATCCCAGCAGGAGCATGTCGGAGCTGGAGAACTACAACTCCCAGCATGGTGATTGTACACCGCGCATGTCACTCTGCAACTTGGCTAGTGATGGCAGATCTGGCTATAGTCACCAGTTTATTAAAGGGCCCCTGTACTGGCAGGGGGGGGGGGGTCAGAGGGGGACTAGGAGAGAATGGGATGCTGGCAGCTTTGGCCCCTCATCTTTTATCTCATGGCAACTGCACAATACATATATGTGATGTCACAAATGGGGGGCTTCAATATCCCATATCTACTACTGCAGGTATGGGGGACATGGCTGCAATATGTGGGGGACAGACATGGCTGCAATATGTGGGGGACAGACATGGCTGCAATATGGGGGACATACATGACTGCAATATGTGGGGGACATGCATGGCTGCAATATGTGGGGGACATACATGGCTGCATTATGTGGGGGGACATGGCTGCATTTGGGGACACATTTAAAAAAAAGTATCGGTGTTCGGTATCGGAGACTACTTGAAAAAAAGTATTGGTACTTGTACTCGGTCCTAAAAAAGTGGTATCGGGACAACCCTACATAGTACCGATCGCTTATGATGAAAGGGAAGGGGCCGATAAGTTACATATTTACCGGCTCCTTCCACCACTCATCCTAAAACATCCCTGCAGGAACAGCTGGAGGGAGAGGAGGGAAGCTGGAAAGCTGCAGGGGGAAGGAGTAGGAACCAGGGAAGTAGAGGGAGTCTGTGCTGCACAGGGTGATTAGGGTGTGCCTGGGCACACCCGACACACCCTGTGTGCACACCTATGTTCCCCCTGCACCCTCCTATATTCCACTTATATTCCTCTTATATTTCCCTTATATCTTTCCTATTTTCCTATTTTTTTCCTTTTATATTCCTCTCATATTCCTCCTATACTCCTCTTTTATCCATCTTTTATCTCTATTATATTCCTCGTATATGCTCCTTAAATTGTTCCTATATGTCTCTTATATTCCTCTTATATTCAATCCCTATTCCCCTTTCCCCACACCTTCTAACCTTATCTTATATTTCCCTCTTACAGTCCTCCTATATCTCTAGTATTATTATTTTGCTCCTATACTTCTCCTGATAAATCCTCTTATATTGTTGATGTAAAGTGACTTATAAACGCTGAATGTCACCTGTGGAGGAAACAATCTGATTTTTATTTTTCTGTTGGGAAGAAGGCTACCTAAAACGATTCTTGTAAAAAAAAAAAAAAATGAAACCAAAACCTGTCACTGATTTAATTTTCAATCGTTTATGTATTTTATTTTCAATTTTCCACCATTTTTTTTTTTCCGTTAACAAACGCGGCTTTGCACTTTGCACCTGAGCGTCTAATTTAAATGATTCACCACGCAGCGCAGTAAATAAGAGAAATAACAGCAGGTCCGGGAGAGTCTGCAGAACTGCGGCCCTGTCAGTTTTACGGCTGCAGTTATGGCACCGGAACCATATAAATACCCAGCGCAATCCGGCCCTCCTGCTCTCTACGCCAAGGTTACCGATCCCCCCACCCCCCTCCTTCCCGAGGAGCCGCACAAATCTTATGTGGATTTCATAGGTGTGCGCAGCCTTTGGCATTAGGGTGTGCACCCCAAAGCTCAAACACACTCTACCAATCACTCACGATGTTCATTCAGAAAGGGAAGGGGCCAGTAAATGGCATATTTACTGGCCCCTTCCCCCACTCATCCTAAAACATCCACAACAACAACCTGGGGGGGAAGTGGGGGGAGGGGCAGTGCTGTGGGGGGAAGCAGGGGGAGCCAGGGGAGCCAGGTCAGTAGGGGGAATCTGTTCTGCGCAGGGTGATTAGGGTGTGCCTGGGCACACCTGGCACACCCTGTGCGCACACCTATGGTGGATTTCCACATTGGGTGGCGTGATAAACACAGACCCCAAATGCTCAGAAAATTAACCTTCACTCCCCATGAAGAGGAAACAATTAAAATCACGCCGTAAAAATTGTCAGTGGGACACACGACACGACTTTTCATCTTGGTGCACGCCGAGGTTATCAAATATCACTTAGACACCCTGATCTTGTGGTTTACTGAGCCTACATTGAATAAGAAGCTAAAGGAGGCCAGTGGGGACTTGGGACCACCCGTGTCTCCATAGGACTTTATTACATGGTCACTGTGAATGAACCCTCGTCCTCAACAAGACTATGTCCTCCGTCAACGCTTCCTCTGTCCACGGATGATGAGCCGAACACCCCCCTCGTTCGTTCGCACCAGAACCTTCGAAAGAGAAGGACCATCGAACGTTTCGGCAAACATTTAGAACCCATTGAAGTCTATGGGACTCAAACGTTCAAATTCAAAAGTGCTCATTTTAAAGTCTAATATGCAAGTCATAGGCGGCCGCCGTACACACGACCGGTTTTTCTCGGCAGAATTCAGCAAGAAACTCGATGGGAGACGTATTCTGCCGAGAGGAAAACGTGTCGTGTGTACACTTTTCACCGAGAAACCCCTCGAGAAACTCGTCGAGCCAAAAAGAGAGCAGGTTCTCTATTTCCTCGACGGGCAATAGGAAGATTTGGCTCGACGAGAGTTTTTTGACTGCCGAACTAGGAACTCGACGGGGAAAACGATGTGTTTCGCCCATCGAGTTTTTCTCGATCGTGTGTACGCGGCCATTGTCGTAAAACGTCTTTGAGAACCCGGGTCTTGCCCCAGGGAAAATGTATTAATGGAAAGAAAAAAGTTAAAAAAACTGTCGTTTTTCTGGAGCAGTGATTTTAATGACGCCTAAATAAAAAAAAATAAAGAATGAAAAATTCTTTTAGCCCTGGTTCACACTGATGCTACTTTGAAATCCTGCTTTACTTGAAGTAGCGCGATTTCATTTCAAGTAGCAAGGTCAGCGCGATTTCAGGTGCTACTTGATAGACATTTGTGTGGCTTCATACACAGATGTCTATGGAAATTGCACCTGAAATCGGCGCAAAAGAGTAATGCAGGAAATACTTTAGCAAATCGGTGCGGCGCCGCCAAATCGGTGTCGCACCGATTGGAACAGTGCCATTGGCCAATAGGCTGCGACTTGTTGTGCGATTTGATCTCTCAAATCGCATGACAAATCGCTCAAATGTGAACCTAGGCTTAAATATCGTACCCTGCTGGGTGTCTATAGTATGTTTTCTATAGTATGCCTGTGAAGTGGCACGACGTTTACAACTGTCCCTGACCCCAGAAAGGTAAGTGCCAGACGGGGAGGGCATTTTACAGGGCACAGTGGCTACAATTGCTGGGCACCAGTGGTAACAAGTGATGGGCACAGTGGTAACAATTGATGGCACAGTGGCTGCGTTTGGCATGTCACAGTGGTGACGATTGATGGCACAGTGGTGACAATGGGAACAGTGGCGCGACAATTAATGGCACAGTGGCTGCGTTTGATGGCATGCAC
Source organism: Rana kukunoris (assembly GCA_029574335.1). Taxonomy (NCBI): domain Eukaryota; kingdom Metazoa; phylum Chordata; class Amphibia; order Anura; family Ranidae; genus Rana; species Rana kukunoris. Next base: position 5,758 of record JAJQKJ010001568.1, read on the forward strand.
AGCGCAGGTGACAATTGATGGGCACAGTGTGGTGAGTGTGAAAAATGATGGCACAGTGGTTGCGTTTGATGGCATGGCACAGTGGCTGCATTTGATGGCACAGTGGCTGCATTTGATGGCACGGTGGCTGCATTTGATGGCACAGTAGTGGCGACAATTGATGGGCACAGTGGCTGCATTTGATGGGCACTGTGGCTGCATTTGATGGGCACAGTAGCTGCGTTTGATGGGCACAGTGAGGCTGAAATTGTTTTTTTCATTTGTTTGCGCGCCCCCCAAATTTTGAGCACCTGCCGCCACTGACAGTCCATCGTATTCTACATTTTTTTCTGTGCAAACCAGGCAGAATCAAATGTTCTCAGGCTGTGTTCTCTGCAATGTATGAAGTGTAAATGCACATTATGGCCACTAGATGGCATTGAGGAGCATACTTATTTCCTATTGTAATAAGCACCACCTAGTGGCCTGAATGTGTGGTACTTTCTTAATTTTCCTGATTTTCACTCAATTTTCTTATTTACAATGGTGAACATATAGCTGTGCATTCTTTTTTTTTTTTTTTTTTTATAAATATACCCTTTTGAGTCCAAAAGGCAATTTTCAATTTTTCGTTTGACGGGAGGAAGGGCTTTAATAAACTGTAGATTTATCCAACTTGTCAATCTGACAATATGTAAAAAAAATCCACTTTGTTTCCCATCAGCTGCTACAAGCTTGCAAAAGGCGACTTGCTGCAAATTGAATTCTTTCTCAGTTATTAGAGAATATTAAGCCTGGAACACACTCTGCTCCGTCCTCCAGTGCGGATGGCCTTATGAAATCAAATATTTGCATTGTAGCGGCTGAAAATGGAGTGTTTATTTGTAAACTGACAGTGAGAGGTGTCACCGGTGGTTGAAACGCGTCAGTATTTATACCTACAGGACGTGATTAATATTTCATCTCCAACTTTGTATCTTCATTATATCCTCCAAATATCGCTCCGCTCTTCATTGCGCCCCCCTCCCCCTCCGGGGGGGGACGGGGGATGAATGGGGGGGAACATGTGGGGGGGACATGGGGACGGTGGGGGGGACTTGAATTATTCCGGGGATGATATGTGTTGTGGACTCTCTGATAAACAGCTTGAAGATCCTTCGCTCCGCCGTCCCTCTGTCACTAGAAAACCGCTTTGCATCAATTTGCTTCTCTGAATGTTGTGACAGGTGAATCATTCACACACGCTGACCTTTTCCACCGCGCAAAAATCTCTCCCAGCAATCCCGGGAACTGCGCGCCGATAGATAGAAAATAGAGAAAATCCACCAAGTGTCCCCGCTAAAGAGGGGCTCTACATCAGGGGGCCCCAAACTGTTCAGCATGAGGGGGGGCCACGTTATGGCTTTTACAAATATTTGCATCCAGATAAAAAATATTTATAAATGAATTAATACAATTAAATGAATGAATAAATAAACATGTTCCAAAAGATTACTTCACATCAGACCCCCCCCCCCCCCCCCCCCATTTACATCCGAAGTCCTCCATTCTCATTAGAAGTCCCCCTTCAAACCGGAGTCCCCACTTCACATTAGAATCTCATTTCACATCTGGGCCTCCCATTCAAAAGAAGACCCCTCCATTCACATCAGAAGATACCCCCCATAACACCAGAAGTCCCCCCATTGCATCAGAAACCCCCCCCCATTACAGCAGAAATCCTCCATTACATCAGAAGCCCCATTACATCAGAAGCCCTCCATTACACCAGAAGTCTCCCCTTTCACATCAGAGCCTCCTTCACATCAGATCCCTCCCTTCACAACATCAGAAGCCCCCATAACACCAGAAGCCCCCATTACACCATAAGTACCCCCCAATTACATTAGTTTTAAGACCCCATTACACCAAAAACACCCTCCAAAAATCCCCATTACAACAAAAGCCCCCATTGCACCAGAAGTCCCCCCATTATATCAGAAGCCCCCTGCTACACCAGAAGTCTCTCCTTTCACATCAGAGCCTTCTTCACATTAGAAGCTCCCTATTACAGTAGAAGCTCCCTATTACAGTAGAGGTCCCCTTTATATCAGAAGCCCCCATTACACTAGAAGTCCCTCTTCACATTGAAGTTCCCCTTTCACATCAGAGCCTTCTTCATATCAGATCACTCCCTTTACATCAGAAGCCCCCATTACACCAGAAATCCCCCCCCCATTACAACAGAAGCCCCCATTACACCAGAAGCCCCCCCCCCCATTACACCAAAAGTCTCCCATTTCACATCAGAGCCTCCTTTCACATCAGAAGCCCCTCCCCCCTCACATTAGAATCCCCCTGTCACATCAGAGCCTACTTCACATCAGATCCCTCCCTTCACATTAGAAACCCCCATTAGACCAGAGGTCCCCCTCTTTACATCAGAAGCCCCCATTACACCAGAGGTCCCCCTTTTTACATCAGAAGCCCCCCATTATACTAGAAGTCCCCCCTTCACATTAAAGTTCCCCTATCACATCAGAGCCTCCTTCACATAAGATCCCTCCCTCCCTTCACATCAAAAGCCCCCTATTACTCCACAAGTCTCGCCTTTCAAATCAGAGCCCCCTTTACATCAGAGGCCCCCTATTACACCAGAGGTCCCCCCATTACACCAGAAATCTCCCCTTCACATTAGAGTCCCCCTTTCACATCAGAGCCTCCTTCACATCAGAAGCCCCCTATTACATCAGAAGTCCCCCCCCTTACATAAGAAGTCCCCCTTTCACATCAGAGCCTTCTTCACATCAGATCCCTCCCTTCACATCAAAAGCCCCCCCATTACATTAGAAGTCTCTCCTATCACATCAGAGCCCCCTTCACATTAGAACCCGCACTTCACATTAGAATCCCCCTATTACACCAGAAGTTCCCCCCCCCCTCAAACTGCCACATGACATTGAAAAAAAGTATCGGTATTCGGTATTGGCGAGGAGTACTTGGGGAAAAGTATCGGTACTTGTACTCAGCCTTAAAAAAGTGGTATCGGGACAACCCTAGTTACAAGGGCAATTCGCATTATTTCTATCAACACATAAAAAATAAAAATAAATATCTCACATTTTATTAAAATGAATGATGCTCGGAGCGTTGAAGTGCCAAAAGCTCCCGCTCTAGAAACCAGAGCCGCTGTTTTTAGAAACTGACAAATCACACCGCGGCGGAGACGTACAGCGGCGCTCCTCTGTCCTCATTTGCTCTGCCGTTTTTAATTCAATAAAAGCCCAATTAAAAAAAAAATAAAAAAAATAGAGTATTTTCGTCCACGGGGAGATTGTCCTTCACCGATCCGAACCCTTTGCAATTTGACCGGCGAGTTTTTTGTTTTTTTCTCCTGTGAGCGTGCGAAACATCATCTGGTGTGACCGCCGTTGTGCGTTACTTGAGACGAAATCGATATCTCATATTAATTCAGGCACTCAAGAGGTTAAAAGTTAACAGTTAAGCTCTTAATTGATCAGCGCTCCTATCCCGCGATCCATATTGTTCTCTCTCTCCCCTTCCCGTCCAGACGCCGGACCGACCGCGGCTCTCATTGACATGCGGCCATCCATCAGGCAACCGTCATACGGAATCAGGCTGCCGCTGTGAGAGCCTGTCCCCTGGACGGCTGGAGAGGTGGAAAAATATACCCCCCCCCCCGGCAGTTAGTTACAATCTCTGGCCATTTGGCATAAGATAACGCCGGACCCGACCGACAAAAGCGCCACGTAAAAAAAAAGAAAGGCATTAATAACCGTCGCCTCTTTGGATTAGCATGCGGACGTTTGTTCTGCCAGGTGATTTGTGGCAGGTGGTGACGCGTTTTTTTAGTGGCCCGTCCATAAATTCTGGGCTACTTAGCGCTCCGAATTGGGAGCGCAACAACCTTAAACATCCTTCACGTTCTCCTTCGGTGTTGGACAACGCGGCGAGGACGCTAATAGGTCTTTTTAGACTGCGTTATATCGAAGAATAATAACCTGAAAGGACTACACGGGCTGCAAATAGGGAAGAGATTGTATCCTCAATGCAAGAGAGCGAGTGGGATTATAACAGGGCAGATATAGAATTCAAACCAAATACAGGAGAACCTCGGATTACGAGTATAACCCGTTCCAGGAGAATGCTTGGAATCCAAAGCACTTGCATATCAAAGCGAGTTTCCCCATAGAAGTCAATGTACAGTGATATCCGGGTGTCCAATGAGGAAATATCTGGGTGCTCAATGGGGGGAATATCGGGTGTCCAATGGGGGAATAGCCCAGGTGCCTAATGGGTGAATATCCAGTTGCCCAATGTGGGAATATCTGAAATCCTCAATGGGGGAATATCTGGGTGCCCTATGGGGGAATATCTGGGTGCCCAATGAGGGGGAATATCTGGGTGCCCAATGGGGGGAATATCTGGGTGTCCAATGGGGGGAATATCCGGGTGTCCAATGGGGGAATAGCCAGGTGCCTAATGGGGGAATATCTGGGTGCTCATGGGGGGGATATCCAGTTGCCCAATATGGGAATATCTGAAATTCTCAATGGGGTGAATATCTGGGTGCCCAATGGGGTAATACTTGGGTGCCCAATGGGGGAATTTCTGGGTGCCCATTTGGGGAATATTCAGGTGTACAATGGGGGAATACCTAGAGGTAACCGATGTGGAAATTTTTGAGTGCACGATGGGGAATATTTGGATGCATGAGGGAATATCCGGGTGTCTAATGGGGGGAATATCTGGGTGCCCAATGAAGGAATACCTGGGTGTCCAATGTGGGGAATATCTAGGTTTCCTAATGGGGGAATATCTGGGGGTGTCCAATGGGGGAATATCTGGGGGTGTCCAATGGGGGAATATCTGGGGGTGTCCAATGGGGGAATATCTGGGTGCCCAATTGGGGAATATTCAGGTGCCTAATGGAGGAATATCTGGGTACCCAATGTGGGAATATCCAGGTGCCCAATGTGGGAATATCTGGGTGTCCAATGGGGGAATAGTCAGGTGCCTAATGGGGGAATATCTGGGTGCCCAATGTGGGAATATCTGAAATCCTCAATGGGGGGAATATCTGGGTGCCCAATGTGGGAATATCTGAAATCCTCAATGGGGGGAATATCTGGGTGCCCAATGTGGGAATATCTGAAATCCTCAATGGGGGGAATATCTGGGTGCCCAATGTGGGAATATCTGAAATCCTCAATGGGGGGAATATCTGGGTGCCCAATGTGGGAATATCTGAAATCCTCAATGGGGGGAATATCTGGGTGTCCAATGGGGGAAAATCTGGGTGCCCAATTGGGGAATAGTCAGCTGTACAATGGGGGAATACCTAGAGGTACCCGATGGGGAAATATTTGGATATCTAATGGGGGAAAAATTGGGTGCACGATGGGGGAATATCTGGATGCACAATGGGGGAACATCTGGGTGTCCAATGGGGGAACATCTGGGTGTCCAATGGGGGAAGATCTGGGTGTCCAATGGGGGAAGATCTGGGTGTCCAATGGGGGAAGATCTGGGTGTCCAATGGGGGAAGATCTGGGTGTCCAATGTGGGAAGATCTGGGTGTCCAATAGGGGAAGATCTGGGTGTCCAATAGGGTAAGATCTGGGTGTCCAATAGGGGAATATCTGAGTCTCTTTGGGCAGATTGAAGCAGAGATTTTGGCCCAGATTCACATACATCGGCGCACATTTATGCCGCCGTAGCGTATCTCTTTTACACAATGCCGACGCAGCGCAGAGAGGCAAGCATGGAATTGACAAAGCAAATGCTCCCAACTCTGCGCTGGCGTAGCGTATATTTTGTAGGCTTAAGCCGGCGTAAGGGGAAGTAGGTGGAAATGGGCTAATGAAGCGTGACCCCATGCAAATGATGGGCCGGGCGCCAGACAAGTACTTAAAACAAACTGCGCATGCGTCAAGACGTGGACGTATCCCCGTGCTCATGCGCACAACCACGTCGGAACAACTGCCTAAGATACGCCGGATCACTGTGTACGCCGTTAACGTAACCTACGCCCAGCCAGACCCACGTCGGCCCATATTCACAGACGTCCAACGTACAATATGTAGGCTTGTGTTCCCTGGGCCATACCTTTGCATGGGTTGCGCCTCATCTATGGGGAATAACTTTACGCCAAACATAAAACTTACGCAAACCGCGTATATCATGTGCTGGGCGCAAGTATGTTTGTGAATCGCCGTATTTCCCTCATTTGCATATTTGAATGCCTAATCAATGGGAGAAGCAGCATACGTCCAGACCATATTTGCGCCCATGCCACACCGGCGTAAGTAAGATACGTCGGGGTAGGATGGCCTATTTATTGGCGTATCTTGGTTTGTGACTGTGGCACACACAAATACGCCGGGCACATATTTATGCTATGCCGGGAAAAGGTGAGTTACGTCGGCGTAAGTGCTTTGTGAATCCGGGCCATTGTCCACAAATTTTACTCCAGTCAGTGGCTTATAACAGAATAGTACAATTTCGGTAGCTGTTCCTCTAAGGCAGCGTTAAGAAAACTATTACCTTGGGTTCATTTTTTTTTCTCCTTGAAAACTCAATTTTTTTTCTATGCCTTCAAGGGAAGCGACCAAAATGCAGATCCAAATAGGAAATGACCAATTATCTTCCGCTAACATCTGCTTTGGAATTCAATGATGTGAGTGAAAAGCCAGAGGCAATTAATGATCTAGTTCACTGGTCAATAGGGTGTGACAGCGACCAATTAGGGGCTGCGTGTGCGGCTCCAATCGGCAGTGAGCGACACAGGTCAGTCCACTGGGGATCCCACTCCGCTTCTGCCGCTCAATAAATAGTCCGCGGCAGAGAATCAAGGTGATAAGTTTATAAAAGGAGAAAAAGATGGGAAACTGCAGCTCCATGTTCTCTGCGGCTCAACACTGAGATCAAGACGTTCCGTCCTTTACAGGATAGAATAATTCTGCAGAACAAACTGATCTTTTATGGGGGGGGGGGGGGGCAGGGGGCAACTGGCATCTATCTATCTATCTATCTATCTATCTATCTATCTATCTATCTATTTATCTCCCTCTATCTCCACATTCACTTTTCTTCTTCTTCCTTCCTTCCTTCCATCTTACATTCTTTATATTCCTTCCTTCCATCTTACATTCTTTTTTCTACTCTTTTTTCCCTACTTTTCTTCCTTCCTTCCATCTTAAATTATTTCTCTTCCTTCTTTCCTTCCTTCCTTCCTTCCTTCTTTCTCTTCTATGCTTTTTTCCTTCCTCCCTTCCTTCCTTCCATCTTACATTCCTTCTTTTTTATCCTTCCTTCCCTCTTTTCCTTCCTTCCTTCCATCTTACATTCTCTCTCTTCCATCCATTCTTCCATCTTACATACTTTCTCTTCCATCCTTCCTTTCCTCCTTCCTTCCATCCTACTACATACTTTCTCTTCCATCATGCCTTCCCTCCTTTCCTTCCTTCCTTCCATCTTACATTCTTTCTCTTCTATCCTTCCTTCCCTCTTTTCTTCGTTCCATCATACATTCTTTCTCTTCCATCCTTCCTTCTCTCCTTCCCTTCCTTCCATGTTACATTCTCTCTCTCCCATCCTTCCTTCCCTTATTCCCTTCCACCTTACTTTCTTTCTCTTCCATCTTTCCTTCCCTCCCTTTCTTCCTTCCTTCCATCTTACATTCTCTCTCTCCCATCCTTCCTTCCCTTAATCCCTTCCATCTTACATTCTTTCTCTTCCATCTTTCCTTCCCTCCTTTTCTTCCTTCCTTCCATCTTACATTCTCTATCTCCCATCCTTCCTTCCCTTATTCCCTTCCATCTTACATTTTTTCTCTTCCATCCTTCCTTCCCTCTTTTCCTTCCTTTCATCTTACAGAGAATCGAGGTGATAAGTTTATAAAAAGACAAAAAGATGGAAAACTGCAGTTCGATGTTCTCTGCGGTTCAACACTGAGATCGAGATAGAATGATTCTGCAGAACAAACTGATCTTCTATGGGGGGGGGGGGGGGGGGGGGGGGGCTGGCTTCTATCTATCTATCTATCTATCTATCATTTTACCCATCAATCTCCCTGTCTATCGGGATGCATGTGATTGGGTATTCTTTGCAATGTGAATTTTCACCACATTCACTAAGATAAATTACCCTGCAAAACCTTTAGCAAATCAATATCTATCTATCTATCTATCTATCTATCTATCTATCTAGCGATCAATCGATGTATTATCACTTTATCTATGTATCACCTACCATCATTCAGAACACGGTGTCCAGAATTTGCAGCATTTTTTATGTAAAAAGGGGGGAAATCAATCATTCATCGATCGCTGTTGTTCTCCCAGATTACAAGTATGAGCTGCATTAAGACTCGGCGTTCTTCTCTCTCCTTTAGTAATTGCTGCTCGTTCAAGAGACACCTTTTGCCCTTTTCTCTTTTTTTTTTTATTGATTTGGAAACACTTAAAATGTAAGAATGTGAGGGCGATTGTAAAGGTTTATAATGTTGTCTCCCCACACAATGGGAAGATGGATATCTTCTATGGAGGGATGAGGCCCGGCGATCACCCGCCTTGGTGACCGGAACAGACCGACACGGCCAAAGGTATTGTCCTTTCTATTGAAGAGCCAATCGAATGCCTTTGACCCCATTACAGCTTTAATAACACTGAACTCCATGACAACCTACTGATGATATAATCACCGATCCGACCGCCAGACACGTGTGTGTTGGGTGAGGAATCCGACTATTAGAGCTGATTGGATAGAAATCATTAAAGGTTTCCTGATCTACTGCTGGAGAAACTTCCCTCCTTTCCTTTCTTCTTTCCATCTTACATTCTTGCTCATCCATCCTTCTTTCCCTCCATTCCTATACCTTCCTTCCTTCTTTCATTTTATTACATCCTTCCTTTCATTCCTTCCTTACATCTTCCATTCTTCCTCTTCCATCCTTCCTTCCCTCCTCTCCTTCCTTCCTTCCATCTTACATTCTTTCTCTTCCATCATTTCCCTCCTTTCCTTCCATCTTACATTCTTTCTCTTCCTTCCTTCTTTCCTTCCTTCCTTCCTTCCTTCCTTCCTTCCTTCCTTCCTTCCTTCCTTCCTTCATTTCATCCTTCCTTCCCTCCTTTCTTCCATCTTCCATTCTTTCTCTCCCATCCTTCCTTCCCTACTTTCCTTCATTCCTTCCACCTTCCATTTTTTCTATTCCATCTTTACTTCCCTCCTTTTCTTCCTTCTATCGTACATTATTTTTTCTTCCATCCTTATTTCCTTCCTTCTTTCTTTTCCATCCTTCCTTCCATAATTCCATCTTAAATTCTTTATCTTCCATCTTTCTTTCCCTCCTTTCCTTCCTTCCATCTTGCATTCTTTCTCTTCCATCCCTCCTTCCTTCCATCTTACATTCTTTCTACTCCTTCCTTCTTACATTCTTTCTCTTCCATCCTTCCTTCCCTCCTTTACTTCCTTATTTTCTTCCTTCTATCTTACATTCTTTTTCTTCCATCCTTCTTTCCCTCCATTCCTACCTTCCTTCCCTCATTTCCTTCTATTTTCCATCCTTCTTTCCCTCCATTACTACCTTCCTTCCTTCCATCTTACATTCTTTCTCTTCCATCCTTCCTTCCCTCCTTTCTTCCATCCTTCATTATTTCTCTTCCATCCTTCCTTCCCTCCTTTCCTTCCTTCCATCCTTCTTACATTCTTTCTCTTCCATCCTTCCTTCCCTCCTTTTCTTCCTTCCTTCCTTCCTTATTTCTCTTCCATCCTTCGTTCCCTCCTTTTCTTCCTTCCTTTTTTCTCTTCCATCCTTCTTTCCCTCCTTTTCTTCCTTCCTTCTTTTCCTCCCTTCTTTCCCTTCCTTCCTTCATTCCTTCCTTCCTTCCATTCTTTCCCTCCTTTCCTTCCTTCCACTTTCTCCCTCCCTCCCTCCCCCTCCCTCCCTCCCTCCCTTCCTTCCTCCCTTCATTCCTTCCTTTCGCTTTTATCCTTCTTTCCCTCCTTTTCTTCCTTCCATCTTCCATTCTTTCTCTTCCATCCTTCCTTCCCTCCTTTCCTTCCGTCCCTAATTTCTTTCTCTTCTCATTACTGTAAAGAAAAAACTCCCTAAAGTGGAGTTCCACCGAAAAAAATAATAAAGGTCAGCAGCTACAAAAAGTCTAGCTCCTGACTTTTAATAATCGCACACCCAGTCCAGCGATGCGGGCGCACAAAGCCTCGCCCCTCCACCCCTCCTCTCCGTGGCGCCGGCATACTGACTGTGGACCCTCGGCTGTGGCTTCACAGCAAGGCGGGCACTGCGCATGCGCCGGGCAATCTTCTAAAACCTGTGACGTGATCCAGAAGATTGTATGGAGGAGGGAGAGGTGATCTTCCTTCCAGTGCTGAGGAGCCCCGGGAGGAAGTGGGAGCTGGGTGCCTCTAAAAAGAGGGTATCCGCTCCCCCAAAAGTGACATGCCAAATGGTGCATGTTGGGGGGTCTCCATCACTTAAAGTGGAAGTACAATTTTTGGATGGAACTCCACTTTAAGATGAGTTAGAAGCTATCATAAATTCAATCTTCCTCTCTTCCTCTCATCTTACCTTCCCCCCTCCTTCCTTCTTTCCTCATTCCCTCCACTCCTTTCTTTCTTTCTTTCTTCCTGAATGTTTTCCTTTTCTAATTAATAACCCCCCCCCCCCCCCCCCCCCCAGGTGGGTTAGACGCCATCATTCCAGAAATTGTCCTTCCTATTATTCTTCCTTCTTTCCTTCCTTCCTTCCCTCCCTCAATTCCTTCCTGTTCCCATTAAAAAAAAAATCTCCCCCTTGATGGGTTTATTCAAGTATCTTTCCTCATCTCCTTCCCCTTCTTCCTTCACCAGTATATTTCCTCCTTCCCTCCTTTGTTCCGCCCTCCACTCCTTCCTTCACTTCTTCATTCATTTCTTCTTCTTCTCATTAAAAACCTCCCTTCAGATGTGTTAGAAACCATCATCCTAGCAATCTTCCTTCTGTACTTCCTTGCTCCATTTTTCCCCCAACCTTTCTTTCTCTTTCCATTCCTTCCTTCCTTCCTCACTGCTTACCTATCTTCCTTCCTGCTGTCCTTCCTTCTTCCTTTTTTAATGTCCTTCCTCTTTTCCTTCCTTCCTTCCTTCCTTCCTTCCTTCCCTTCCTTCCTTCCTTCCTTCATTCCTTCCTTCCCTCCTTCTTTCTTTTCTCTCTCTCCCCCCTTCCTCCCTTACTTCCCTCTCATCCTGCCTTTCTCACTGTCTACATTTCTTCCTTCCTGCTGTCCTTCCTTCTTCCTTTTTTAATGTCCTTCCTCTTTTTCTTCCTTCCTTCCTTCTTTCCTCTCCTCCCCCCTTCCTCCCTTACTTCCCTCTCATCCTGCCTTTCTCACTGTCTACATTTCTTCCTCCCTGCTGTCCTCCCTTCTTCCATTTTTACTGTCCTTCCTCTTTTCCTTCCTTCCTCGCTTAACTCCCTTCTCTACCTCTCACCCTTCCTTCATCATCCCTGCTTACCTCACTCCACTTCACCTCCCTCTAATCCTAAGAGACAGGCTGGAGGGGCGTGACACAGCCTGTGACAGGCAGAAACCGCCCACACCATGCTATTGCCAAACAAATCATAAAGATTTGCCTTCCTTCCCCACTGCCTACCTATCTTCATTCCTGCTGTCCTTCCTTCTTCCAGTTTTACTGTCCTTCCTATTTTCTTTCCTTGCTTTCTCCCTTCCTTCCCTCTCACCCTTCCTTTCTCACTGTCTACATTCCTTCCATCCTGCTGTCCTTCCCTCTTCCATTTTTACTGTCCTTCCTCTTTTTCTTCCTTCCTTCCTTCCTTCCTTCCTTCCTTCCTTCCTTCCTTCCTTCCTTCCTTCCTTCCTTCCTTCCTTTCCTTCCTTCCTCCGTCCTTCCTCCCTCCCTCCCTCCCTCCCTCGCTTCCTCCCTTCCTTCCTCACTGTTTACATTTCTTCCTTTCTTCTTCCATTTTTACTGCCCTTCCTCTTTTTCTTCTTTCCTTCCTCTCTCTCTCTCCCTTCCTCCCTTCTCTCCCTTCTCACCCTTCCTTCATCCCTTCTTCCATTCCTCCATTTTTACCCCCCTTCTTTTCCTTCTTCCCTTCCCCACTGCTTACCTTTCTTCCTTCCTTCCTTATGTCCGTCCTTCTTCCATTTTTACCTTCCTCCCAATCCTTCCTTCCTCTTTCTTTTCCTTCCTTCCCTATCATCCTTCCTTCCTCACTGCCTATCTTTTTTGCTTCCTTCTTTCCTTCTTACATTTTTACCTTCCTCCTCATCCTTCCTTCCTCTTTTTCTTCCTTCATTACTGCTTTGTTTCCTCACTCCCTTCCTTCCTTTCTTCCTCCCTCCCTCTCATCCATCCGTCATCCCTGCTTACCTTCCTTCCTTCCTTCCTTCCTCCATTTTTACCTTCCTTCCTTCTTCACTCCCTCTCTTCTTTTCCTCTCATTCCGTCCATCATCCCTGCTTATCTTCCTCCCCATCCTTCCTTCTCCTTCTCTTCTTTCCTTCCTTTGTCCCTCCCTTGCTCTTCCTCTCATTCTTTAACCCTTTCTTTCTTCATTCTTTCCTTCCTTCTCTTCCTCTCCTTCTTCCTTCCCTCCTTCCTTCCTCCCTTTCTTCCTTCCTCCCTCAATTCCTTCTCATTACCCCCCCCCCCTCGTATGCTAGGGATTGGAAGTCATGGTTTCTGTCTTTCATTATTCTCTGTCCCGAAGCCCGAGGCGTGAAGGGAGCTGAACTGCGGCGATTCACCAGTCAGTGGCTCAAGATTCCCGGAGCTTAAAGAGGCGAAATCCTGAAAGAAATCATTACATCCGGCTCAGCGGGCCTAACCTCAGAGACAGCCGGATGACTTGGTAGATTTACGACAAGTTGGCGGTTAAACTGGCCTTTCGGGCGCGGCGATGGGGCTGCAGCGGTTGAGGAAAATCTATGCTAAGTGGGTTTGGGGCCTCCTTGTGCGCCGGGAACGGGAACGGGAAGAGGCGATCTATCAGGCGGGCGATGATAAGAGGAGAATTAATGGCTCTGGACCTTCGCCGGTCTCCGTGTGATCGTTTCCGATCTCTTAGGAAAACGTGATGGATTCTGTCTGTCCGGCGCAGGCGGGGGACGAATTATCTGTGGCCTATTTTTAAGATGAGCCAATCATTTGTCAGCATAAAAAAAAAAAGACGTTGTCGGGTTTATCGTTTTAACCACTTCAGCCCCGGACCATTATGCAGGTTAAGGACCAGGCCCCTTTTGCGATTCGGCACTGCGTCGCTTTAACTGACAATTGCGCAGTCGTGCGACGTGGCTCCCAAACAAAATTGGCGTCCTTTTTTCCCCACAAATAGAGATTTCTTTTGGTGGTATTTGATCACCTCTGCGGTTTCTGGGCCAGATTCAGTAAGAAGTTACGCGGCTTATCACGAGATACGCCGCGTAACTTCTAAAATGCGCCGGCGTATCTTTTTCTTCTGTATTCAGAAAACAAGATACGCCGGGATTGAGCTAAGATACGAGCGGCGTAATTGTATTACGCCGCCGTATCTTAGTTGCATATTTACGCTGGCCGCTAAGTGGCGCTTGTTCCGTCGAATATGTAAATTAGCTAGATACGCCGATTCACAAACGTTCGCCGGCCGTCGCAGTAAGATACGCCGTTTACGTACGGCCTTTTTCAGGCGAAAAGCTAAACCACCAAAAAGATGGCGCGGCCAATGTTAAGTATGGACGTCGGGATCGCGTCGAATTTTATCAATTTTACGTCGTTTGCGTAAGCCGATTCAGAATAGGGCTGGGCGTAAGTTAGGTTCACGTCGTTTTCATTGACTATTTGCGATGTGATTTTGAGCATGCGCACTGGGATACGTTCACGGCCGGCGCATGCGCAGTTTGTTCGGTGCGTCATTTACGTGGGGGTCACCTTTTTTTTCAATAAAACACGCCCCCTACCTGCCTAATTTGAATTACGCGCACTCGCGCAGGCCCATTTCCGCTACGCCGCCGCAACTTACGGAGCAAGTGCTTTGTGAATACAGCACTTGCCTGTAAAAGTTGCGGCGGCGTAACGTAAATAGGATACTCTACGCCCGCACAAAGATACGCTCTCCTACGTGAATCTGCTGCTCCTTATTTTTTGCGCTATAAACAAAAATAGAGCGGACAACTGTGTGAAAAAAAAAAAAATTTCCCTCAGTTTAGGCCGATACGTATTCTTCTACATATTTTTGGTAAAAAAAAATCGCAATAAGTGTTTATCGATCGGTTCGCGCAAAATTTATCGCGTTTACAAAATAGGGGATAGTTTTATGGCATTTTTATTAAAACATTTTTTTTACTACTAATGGCGGCGATTATCGATTTTTTTCCGTGACTGCGACATTATGGCGGACACATCGGACAATATTGACACATTTTTGGGGACCGTTGTCATTTTCACAGTGAAAAGTGCTATAAAAATGCACTGGTTACTGTGAAAACGCCAATTGCAGTTTAGGAGTTAACCACTAGGGGGCGCTGAAGGGGTTAAGGCTGCCATTCACACCTAATTGCAGCGTTTTGTCCCGCGAAAAATTGCGACAAAACGCCGCGATTTTAACCCCCATTTAACCCCCAGGTCCACATCTCCTATGCCGAACGCCGAAGCCGCCTGAAAAAAGGGTCCGGGACTTGTTGTGAGCTTCAGGGCGTTCGGCGTTTCGGCGTTCGGCGTGGAGATGTGAACCATCTCCATAGAGGGCAATAGTATTTCTCCCCTTCAGCGTTTCGAGCATCGGGCGTCGGGCCGTAAATACGCCTAGGTGGGAATGGAGCCTAAGTGTGACCTCATGTGTGTTTCTAACTGTAGGGGGCGGGGCTGGACGTGTGATGTCAGTGATCGCCTTTTCCTATATCAGGAAACAGACGATCAGTGACACTGCCACAATGAATACAGGGAAGGTGTGATTACACTCACCTCTCCCGTTCTTCAGCTCCTGTGACCGATCGCGGGACTCCATCGGCGATCGGGTCCGCGGGTTCCGCGGTCGCAGTCAAGGAGCTTCGGACCGGGTCGCGGGCACGTGCACGACCCGCGGCTGGGCATTTAAAGAGGATGTACCTGTATGTGCTTGTGCCCAGCCGTGCCATTCTGCTGACGTATATCGGCATTAGGCGGTCTTTAAGTGGTTAACTGACACATGTCCAGAAAAGGAGAATTTCAACCGGCCGGGAACTCAACACACCGATCCATGGAGGATAATGGAACATCGCCGATCCATGGAGGATAATGGAACATCGCCGATCCATGGAGGATAATGGAACATCGCCGATCCATGGAGGATAATGGAACATCGCCGATCTATGGACGATAATGGAACATCGCCGATCCATGGAGGAAAAAGGAACATCGCCGATCCATGGAGGATAATGGAACATCGCCGATCCATGGAGGATAATGGAACATCGCCGATCCATGGAGGATAATGGAACATCGCCGATCCATGGAGGATAATGGAACATCGCCGATCCATGGAGGATAATGGAACATCGCCGATCCATGGAGGATAATGGAACATCGCCGATCCATAGAGGATAATGGAACATCGTCGATCTATGGAGGATAAAGGAACATCGCCAATCCATGGAGGATAAAGGAACATCGCAACATAAAGTATACTGACAACAATGTAACATTCCCCACAATCTTCTTCAAAGTTCCAGAATCTGATATTTCGAGGATCTCAAAGTGAGCTTAAAGGTTTTAGACCATCTTTTATTACAGCAATGTTTGGGGTCTAACATGAAGTCATAAGCAACGTCCCAAAAATACCCCTCCCCACCCTCCCCCCACTTTCCATAAATCACGGGGTGCCTCTTGTTGTAGCTTTTTGTTATTTTGTGAACTCCGCCTGATTGTGCCTGACTCCGCCCACACAGCCGTGTCATTCATTTTATTGGGATCACTAAATACGGCACTGTGGCATAGGAACTGTGTAGAGCGTCAGTGATCCCGCCCCCCTTATACCCCAATGCCGTCCAGGCAATGAGATCAATAATGCTGCATTTACTATGTAAATTGTAAGTCATCAATTAGAGAAATTTATAATTTTTTTAGCTTGATAAACTGATTAGTAAGGTGCATACAAAGTAACAATGTTTATAAACATTGATCAGACAGGAGATACAAAGTAACATTGTTTATAAACATTGATCAGACGGGAAATAGAGAGATACAAAGTAACAAAAAAGTTACAATGTTCCTATGTAGTTCACGTTTAACCCTTGATTTATCCTAATCAGATACAATCACCTTCTTCTCTCAATAACTAATATATATATTTTTTTTTTTTATGTTTTTATTTTTCCTGACCAATAACGTTTAAACCTGTTTTTATTTTTTTTTGTGTTGCATTGATACCGGAATCCTTACTTTAGTATCGGTATAAATAGGACAGAATGGAGAGAATCGATCGGACTAATCTTTTCTGTTTCTACATAAAATTAAATTTATTTTTATTTTTTTTACAGGTAACAATATTTTTTTTCAATCTCTCCTGGAAGGAAGTAGGAAAAAAAAAATATGTTTTTTACTTTATTTCTTTTTGTTAATAATCTGCATAAAAAAAATGTGCAATACATTGTAAGGGGGGCATCTATACTGAAGGGGGGAGGGGGTGTCTAATGCTGGGGGGTGGTCTGTCTGTACTGCTGGGGTCTGCATTAGGGTAGGGGGGTCTGTAACTGAGGGGGTGTCTGTACTTAGGGTGGTCTGTAACTGAGGGGGGTGTCTGTACTTAGGGTGGTCTGTAACTGAGGGGGGTGTCTGTACTAAGGGTGGTCTGTAACTGAGGGGGGTGTCTGTACTAAGGGTGGTCTGTAACTGAGGGGGGGTGTCTGTACTAAGGGTGGTCTGTAACTGAGGGGGGTGTCTGTACTAAGGGTGGTCTGTAACTGAGGGGGGTGTCTGTACTGAGGGTGGTCTGTAACTGAGGGGTGGTGTCTGTACTGAGGGTGGTCTGAAACTGAGGGGGGTGTCTGTACTGAGGGTGGTCTGTAACTGAGGGGGGGTGTCTGTACTTAGGGTGGTCTGTAACTGAGGGGGGTGTCTGTACTGAGGGGTGTTTGTAACTGAGGGGGGTGTCTGTACTTTGGGTGGTCTGTAACTGAGGGGGGTGTCTGTACTGAGGTGGTGGTTGTAACTGAGGGGGGTGTCTGTACTTAGGGTGGTCTGTAACTGTGAGGGGGGTGTCTGTACTTAGGGTGGTCTGTGACTGAGAGGGGTGTCTGTACTGAGGGTGGCGTCTGTACTAAGGGTGGTCTGTAACTGAGGGGGGTGTCTGTACTAAGGGTGGTCTGTAACTGAGGGGGGTGTCTGTTACTAAGGGTGGTCTGTAACTGAGGGGGGTGTCTGTACTAAGGGTGGTCTGTAACTGAGGGGGGTGTCTGTACTGAGGGGTGTTTGTAACTGAGGGGGGGTGTCTGTACTTAGGGTGGTCTGTAACTGAGGGGGGTGTCTGTACTTAGGGTGGTCTGTGACTGAGGGGGGTGTCTGTACTGAGGGTGGTCTGTAACTGAGGGGGGTGTCTGTACTTAGGGTGGTCTGTAACTGAGGGGTTGTCTGTACTGAGGGGTTGTCTGTAACTGAGGGGGGTTGTCTGTACTTAGGGGTGGTCTGTACTGAGGGGGGGGGTGTCTGTACTTAGGGTGGTCTGTAACTGAGGGGGGTGTCTGTACTGAGGGGTGTCTGTAACTGAGGGGGGTGTCTGTACTTTGGGTGGTCTGTAACTGAGGGGGGTGTCTGTACTGAGGGTGGTCTGTAACTGAGGGGGGGTGTCTGTACTTAGGGTGGTCTGTACTGAGGGGGGGTGTCTGTACTTAGGGTGGTCTGTGACTGAGGGGGGTGTCTGTACTTAGGGTGGTCTGTAACTGAGGGGTGTGTTTGTACTTAGGGTTGGTCTGTAACTTAGAGGGGTGTCTGTACTTAGGGTGGTCTGTAACTGAGGGGGGGGTGTCTGTACTGTGGGTGGCCTGTAACTGAGGGGGGGTGTCTGTACTTAGGGTGGTCTGTAACTGAGGGGTGTGTTTGTACTTAGGGTGGTCTGTAACTGAAAGGGGTGTCTGTACTGAGAGGGGTGTCTGTACTGAGGGGGGTGTCTGTACTGAGGGGGTGTCTGTACTGAGGGGGGTGTCTGTACTGAGGGGGGTATGTAACTGAGGGGGGTGTCTGTACTGAGGGGGGTCTGTAACTGAGGGTGTGTCTGTATGAGGGGGGTGTCTGTACTGAGGGTGGTCTGTAACTGAGGAGGGTGTCTGTACTGAGGGGGATGTCTGTACTGATGGAGCGGTCTGCACTGAGGTGGGGGTTGTCTGTACTGAGGGGGGAGGTTTATACTAAGGGAGGAGGGGCTTTATTGATGGAGGGGGGGTCTGTACTTAGTGGTGGGGCCTGTACTGAGGGCGGGGGAATCTATACTGTGGGAGGGGGGTCTGTAGTTAGTGGAGGGGGGTCTGTACTGAGGGGGACTATAGTTGGTGGGGGGGGGGTGACACCATTTTTTTTGCACCAGGTGACACCAATCCTAGTCACCAACAGAGACCAATTATGTTACTTTGTTACCCTAATTCCTGAGAAAGAAATCACCGAATACTATCAGGTCTATAGTAGAGACGCGGAGATGTGGGCGGTCCATCAGTGGTGTACAGGGGGGTGAATGGTTAAAGCCCCCCCCTCCCCCCGGTAAGCCGCTTGCCCCGACTCTCCGGAATGGTATGTACTTGTATTGATCGGCACTGTTCTTTATCATGTTTTCCAGAGTCACAATTCAATAAATGCGATCAATGCCGTGTATTGATCGCTGATTAAGTTTAGAAATACACGGGAAAGTTTTGCATAAAACTCGGCAAGTAGGCCAAGAAGTGCGAGCCGCCAACTTTATTAAAGGGGAACTCCCGGACTTCCTGTCTGTATTATTGTTCTGTTACCTGGAAATACAGATTTCATTCTCATCAATTGTCTTCTCTTCATAGAATATAATCCCGTCATATGTAAGGGGATGCCCTCTAATGCCCCCTTTTCTTGCACTTCCTGCCCTTCTACTCCAGTGCTCTATGCTGGTATAGATCAGTGGTCTCCAAACTGTGGCCGGGGGCCAGATATGTGCCTTTGCCTGCTTTTACCTGGCCCTCGGGCACCATTTCATCCACTGAAACCAGCAATGGAACATAACCCCCCCCCCCCCCACACACACACACACACTGACCCAATGAAAGGGCACAATTTCTTTCAATGCCACCAACAATTGGGACTAATGACACCAATAATAGGGCGCAATTCCTCCCTTCCACTACCCTCCCCTCTGCTCCCTCCCCCTCATTCCCTTCCCCGCCCCACTGCTCCCCTCCTCGCCCACTGCTTCCCTCCTTGCCCCACTGCTCTACTCCACTCCCCTTACACTGGAGAGGGACCATACACTGAGAGGGATCATACACTGGAGAGGGAACATACACTGGAGAGGGAACATACACTGGGGCCCCTCCATTCCTCTCCCTCTGCTCTCTGTCCTGCTCCCCTCCCACCCCCTTCCCTTGCTACCCATCCCCCCACTCCTTACACTCCTCTCCCCTCCCCTACCCTACCCACTGCTCCCCTCCCCTCCCCACTGCTCCCCTCCCCTCCGGTCCCACTGCTCCCCCTCTCCTCCAATACACTCCCCTCTGCTCCCCTCTACTCCCCTCCCCTCTGCTACCCCTCCCCTCCATTCCCCTCCCCCACTGCTCCCCTCCCTTCCACTCCCCTCTGCTCCCCTCCTCTCCATTCCACTACCCGCCACACTGCCCCCTCCCCTCCTCTCCGTTCCTCTCCATTCCCTTCCACTCCCTCCCCATTGCTCCCCTCCCCGCCCCACTGCTCCCCTCCCCTCCACTCCACTCCATTCCATTCCCCTCCCTGCCCCACGTCTCCCTTCCCCTCCATTGCCCTCTTGTCCCACTGCTCCCCTCCACTCTCCCTTACCCTCCCCTCTGTTCCCCTTCTCCACTGCTCCCCTCCTCCTCCACTCCACTCATTCCCCTCCCTGCTCCACTGCTCCCCTCCATTGCCCTCCTGTCCCACTGCTCCCCTCCACTCCCCTCTGCTGCTCCCCTCCCCCCCCCTTCCCCTCCCCCCACTTCTCTGCTCCCCTCCCCTCTGCTCCCCTACCCTCCACTCCTCTCTCCCCTCTGCTCTCCTCCATTCCCCTACCCACTGCTTCCCTCCACTCCACTCCCCTCTGCTCCCCTCCCCTACATTCCCCTCCCTGCCCCCCCCACTTCCCTCCCCGCCCCACAGTTTCCCTCCACTCCCATCTGCTCTCCTCTGCTCCCCTCCCCTCCTCTCCCCTCCCCTTTGCTCCCATACCCTTCCCCTCCCTTCTGTTCCCCTCCCCGCTCCACTGCTCCCCTCTCTTCCCCTTCACTACTACCCTCCCCCTCCCCCCTGATCCCCTCCAGCAGTCAGGGCCCATGAGGACACTATCTGGGAATGGGGAGCTTCACTAGCACATTGAGATTTGGCACAGAAAAGGACAAACTTTTAGCGGCGGCCATTATAACTGCTGGTAAAATACTTTTAAATAATATTGTCTTTGGACATCCTCTTTCATCAAAGAGATAAAAATAATATAGTTTGTCTGCACCTTCTCCGGCCCCACAAACAACCGCAATCTCCTCTCAATCTACCCGAGTGCCGCCGCGATATTTCAAGGCCTCAATTACCGCTAACACTTAGATGACTGAGGAGCTCGCAAGGCGCTCCCGGGCTCAAGGCTGAAGAGGATAAAAAAAAAAAATGGACGCGGTAACGACAGGAGGGACCGCCACTTCATTTGCAGGATGAATTAGTTATCCTTCGGGGACAAAGATCGTCGCGCTGACCTTTTAAACATCAGACGTTCCTCAGCACTTCTTGAATCAACCCCCCCTCCCTGTTCCCTGCAGATAGAGGAGCGGAGACGGAGTGCCAAGGGAAGGGCGTAAGGAGCGCCGTTTGATCCTGGAGCTTCCAGCGAGTTACATAGAAGATATGGGAGATTCGGAGGGAGGCGAGAACCGAACCTGTGCCACAAGTGATCAAGTGACATAAAATGTGGTTATCTTTTCTTGGGGGCCCAATTACAATTTCTCCTTGCCGTTGGGGTCTATGGCCCCAAATAGCCGGTCCTAGTTCGGGTTTTTTTCGGAGGGCGTGACGCGGCTATATACGGCGCCTGCGCAGTCAGCTCCTGGGTCTGTGCAAAGGCGCCGAGAAAAGCCGAATGCTAATCGGCATGTTTCCGGAAGCGTGACGCCTTATAGCGGCGACATTCCGCGGTGCGCCAGAAATTCAATGATTTTATATAAAGTAAGTACGTGCATTAAAAAAAAAAAAAAACAGCATACTGGCGCTGACGCCAGTATGCTGGATGTAATGAAACAAAGTGATTTTAAGGGTGGAGCTCCGCTTTAATGTGGCGATATGTCAAGTGTTAAAGAAGGCCATTCATTATGAACAGGACGCCAACGCAACTCAATCACCTGGCTCGCAGTTTTCGCTCTAAGTCATCCCAAAGGTGTTCGCTGGGGTTGAAGTCAGAAAAGCAAGGTCCATAAAGACATGGATGAGCGAGTTTGAGGTGGAGGAACTTGACTGGTCTGAGTGCTGACCTCAACCCTATAGGACACCTTGGGGGTGAAATAGAGTGGAGTACTGCGAGTGCGGAGCCTTCCTGCGTCCTTGTCAGTCAACACTGCAGTGCCGTGACAAGTTCACCTTCATGGACAGAATAGACTCAAAACATCTTCCATAGACACACCCTAAACCTTGTGGAGGGGGGGGGAATATAGGGTGGGACACACCCGTGGGGGGTGGGTGGGGGGGGACTGTGGGTGGGGGTGGGGACACACCCCTAAACCTTGTGGCCTCCATATACACACCCCTAACACAATACACACCCTAAACCTTGTGGACAGTCTTCCCATAGACACACCCCTAAACCTTGTGGACCGCCTTCCCATAGACACACCCCTAAACCTTGTGGATCACCTTCTCATAGACACACCCCTGTACCTTGTGGACCACCTTCCCATAGACACACCCCTAAACCTTGTGGATCGCCTTCCCATAGACACACCCCTAAACCTTGTGGATCGCCTTCCCATAGACACACCCCTATACCTTGTGGACCGCCTTCCCATAGACACACCCCTAAACCTTGTGGATCGCCTTCCCATAGACACACCCCTATACCTTGTGGACTGCCTTCACATAGACACACCCCTAAACCTTGTGAACAACATTCCCATAGACACACCCTTAAACCTTGTGGACAGTTTTTCCATAGACACACCCCTAAACCTTGTGGCCCACCTTGCAATAGACACACCCCTAAACCTTGTGGACCACCTTCCCATAGACACACCCCTAAACCCTGTGAACGGCCTTCCCATAGACACACCCCTAAACCTTGTGGACAGCCTTCCCAGAAGAAGTGAAGCTATTGTAGCTGCAAAAAGTGAGGCCAACTCAATATTGAACCCTCAGGACTAAGACTGGGATGCCATCAAAGTTCATGTACGTGCGAAGGCAGGCGTCCCAATACTTTTGACAATATAGCATGTACATACTGTGTATGATATATATTGATATATCTATAGCAGGAATTATGTGGCCCCTTACACAGCTTCAGGCATGGGCCCCCTAGAGCAGAGAGAATTGAAAAGGGGGGGGGGGGCGGGGTGCTGCCGCTGCGAATTGAGGTCGGGGGGCTTTGGGTGCTGACCAAAAAAAAAGGGGGGGTAGCCATCCGGGGGACCTCTGGGTCCTTTAATAAAAAGAAAAAAAAGAAATAAAAAAAATATATAAAAAAAATAATAATCTGGGGCCCTGGGGACCTCTGGGCCCTTTAATAAAAAAGAAAAGAAGAAATAATAAAAAAAATATATAAAAAAAATCGGAGGTAGCCATCCTGGGCCCTTTAATAAAAAAATAAAAAAACAAAAAATATATCAAAAAATAAATTAAAAATAATACATTTATAAAAAAATAAAATAAAAAAAATGGCAATGGTGGTTGCCATCCGAGGCTCTGGGGACCTCCAGCCCTTTTAATAAAAAAAATAATAAAAATATATTAAAAAAAATATTAAAAATAATAAATTTATAACAAAAAAAAAATAAAAAAAATGGCGGTTGCCATCCGGGGCCCTGGAGACCACCAGGCCCCTTACAATAATAATAATAATAAAAAAGGGGGTTGTCATCCGGGCCCCTTGCAGGTGTACTGCCTGTACCCCCCCTGACCTATAGATATATCTCTATCTCTATATATATATACAGTATATATAACCACTAGACATTCATCAGTGAGAGGCGCTGAGCTCTTTCTTTCCCTGAGTTTTTTTTTTTTTTTTTTAAAGTGTATTTTTGTGCGTGAACTCGAGAGAGAGGAGCCGGACAGCAGGAGTTGGGAGTAGGCAGACCCTCCCCCCGGAGGCAATCGCCATCCTTCTCCATGCCCCTGGTGGCAATGGCGGGTGTGAAGGGGGGCCTCCCACTCACTCCGCCCTACCTGCTCCTCTTGGGAGCCCAACTGGGGCCCAACGGGACCCCAATGGGGCAGAGGGACTCCCCCTATGAGGGAGTGAGGGGGCCTAGCCCACCCAGCCAGCCCCGTAGGTCCTTTGACTCTCTTATTTTAGGAGACCGCATGGCCAAAGTGCATGTGTTTTAAACCAATTTTGTGTGCGTGCAAGTGTGGTGGTTTTGTGGGGGGGGGGGGGTGGCTAACTAAGCACAGGCGTACCTTGCATAGCACACCCACCGGGAGCCGGGCTGAGACCACCAAACTCAATTCACATGTAGCCGAGACCGGGATCCGAACCCTTGGCTGCAGAGGTGAATGGCTTGTCAGCGCAGTGCCAATCACGTTGAGCCACCACAGAGCCTTCTTTCCCTGAGTTGAACTCCTCCGCCCCAGTATTTATGCTCCTCCTCTGTAACGATTTTCACGCCGTTGACGGTCAGGTTACATAACATTCAGGGTCATCCACGCTCTTCCATCTCGCCATACAATGGCACGCAGTTCATTATCGGCGGTAAACAAACAGCGGTTGCCTCATTTTCTTTCCCACGAGCTCCATTTTTCCCGAAAAGCTCGCTACAGCAGGCGGCGGTAAGCGCAGAATTCCAAGGCTCTGGGTTGTTTTTTTTCCAGCAGGCTGAAGAATGGAGCTTTTCCCGCCTACAGGCCTCAGACAATCACTGCGCTCTCTTAGGTGTTTTATTTTTTTTTTCGGAATTGTTTGTTCCATTTAAATCGATATTAGCAATCCCGGCCTCCATCAAAGCCTTTGTAAGCACACAATGCCTTCCTCTATTTGGAGACCAGACATTAATTCTGCATCTCGTTCTCGTTTCTCCAGAAGAGTCGCTCTCTTGTCCCTTTCTATTGTTGGTGAGCTCCCAGTGTCCCTTTTGATAAACATTACTTTTTTGTTTTGTTTTTTTGTCGGAGGCCGGGGCTGGGTTGGGGAAGGCACTCTGCGCCTCGACGAGCCCCGACGGTCGGCGGAAGGATAAAAAAAAAAAACACGAGTCGATTCTCTGTTAGGCTTTGCAGCCTCTGAAAAGGATGACTTCTTAATTATCTACATTATCTGTTTGACAAATCATCCCCGACAAGCTTTCAAAAAGCTTTGGAAAAGTAGCGTGTTCTTCCCTCCCGATGGGAGTCTGAGTACATCAGGAGGATCCCACACAAAGGATTTCTGTCAGCTTGCGTCTTTAAACACCGCCAGCGTTACATGCAAAAGAGGTTACATTTTTCTTTTTTTCCAACGTGACTTTCCTGTGATCTTCTATTATCTTGTACAAGGAAAAAAAAAACATGGGTGCACGCTGTGAGAAAGTTTAGGCCGCGTTAATTGGAAGCTGATATACAAATGCAAATGCTATATCTTGGGGGTTCCCATCAGTAGGTTGAGTTTTGAGAAGGAGGTAGTCCCCCCCTCCCGGTTAATGAGTTTTAGGGGTAAGCAGAAAAGGCCACATTTGGTGCCTTATTTATAGGCAGTTTAGTAGTTTGAGAAGGAGGTAGTCCCCCCCCACCCCCCCGGTTAATTTTTTTTTAGGGGTAAGCAGAAAAGGCCACATTTGGTGCCTTATTTTTAGGCAGTTTAGTAGTTTGAGAAGGAGGTAGTCCCCCCCCCCCCCCCCCCCCCCGGTTAATGGGTTTTAGGGGTAAGCAGAAAAGGCCACATTTGGTGCCTTATTTATAGGCAGTTTAGTAGTTTGAGAAGGAGGTAGTCCCCCCCGGTTAATGGGTTTTAGGGGTAAGCAGAAAAGGCCACATTTGGTGCCTTATTTTTAGGCAGTTTAGTAGTTTGAGAAGGAGGTAGTCGCCCCCCCCCCCCCCCCCCCGGTTAATGGGTTTTAGGGGTAAGCAGAAAAGGCCACATTTGGTGCCATATTTATAGGCAGTTTAGTAGTTTGAGAAGGAGGTAGTCCCCCCTGGTTAATGGGTTTCTAGACAGATCAGTGGTTTGGGAAGGAGGTAGTCCCCCCCCGGTTAATGGGTTTTAGGGGTAAGCAGAAAAGGCCACATTTGGTGCCTTATTTATAGGCAGTTTAGTAGTTTGACAAGGAGGTAGTGCCCCCCCCTGTTAATGAGTTTTAGGGGTAAGCAGAAAAGGCCACATTTGGTGCCTTATTTATAGGCAGTTTAGTAGTTTGAGAAGGAGGTAGTCCCCCCCCCCCGGTTAATGAGTTTTAGGGGTAAGCAGAAAAGGCCACATTTGGTGCCTTATTTATAGGCAGTTTAGTAGTTTGAGAAGGAGGTAGTCCCCCCCGTTAATGGGTTTTAGGGGTAAGCAGAAAAGGCCACATTTGGTGCCTTATTTTTAGGCAGTTTAGTAGTTTGAGAAGGAGGTAGTCCCCCCCGGTTAATGGGTTTTAGGGGTAAGCAGAAAAGGCCACATTTGGTGCCTTATTTTTAGGCAGTTTAGTAGTTTGAGAAGGAGGTAGTCCCCCCCCCCCCCCCCGTTAATGGGTTTTAGGGGTAAGCAGAAAAGGCCACATTTGGTGCCTTATTTATAGGCAGTTTAGTAGTTTGAGAAGGAGGTAGTCCCCCCCCCCGGTTAATGGGTTTTAGGGGTAAGCAGAAAAGGCCACATTTGGTGCCTTATTTTTAGGCAGTTTAGTAGTTTGAGAAGGAGGTAGTCCCCCCCGGTTAATGGGTTTTAGGGGTAAGCAGAAAAGGCCACATTTGGTGCCTTATTTTTAGGCAGTTTAGTAGTTTGAGAAGGAGGTAGTCCCCCCCCCCCCCCCCCCCGGTTAATGGGTTTTAGGGGTAAGCAGAAAAGGCCACATTTGGTGCCTTATTTATAGGCAGTTTAGTAGTTTGAGAAGGAGGTAGTCCCCCCCCCGTTAATGGGTTTTAGGGGTAAGCAGAAAAGGCCACATTTGGTGCCTTATTTATAGGCAGTTTAGTAGTTTGAGAAGGAGGTAGTCCCCCCCGGTTAATAGGTTTCTAGACAGATCAGTGGACTGTCCGGTGAAGAAATAATTGGTCATTTCAAAAACATAGGTAGAGAAATGAAACGTTTTCTTCATGGGAAATGTAGGCGAAATAATAAGAGAGCAAGAAAAAATTCAACACACTTTTTCCACTCGGCCAACTTACTACTTTTTATACACACGCTCCTTCATATTTGCTGTATAAAAAATGTCTGTTTTCGGTTCTGAGCTGAACTTCAGAAAGCGGTAGAACTCCTTGAAGACGGAAAACGCTCCTTGACAAGTGTGCTCTGGCGTCCCCCCCGGGTCGCCTCAGAAGAGTGGAAACGGTTATTTTGTCTTCTCGCTCCAATACTCGGGATCGGTGTGAACAATATCCCGGCAGCCGGGGGTGAAGGATGGAACAGGTGACGGAAAGGGCCCACCAGTGAATTCATTGACTCACCGCCCTCCGGGGGCCGTGCAATCTCATTCCAGCGGCTGAAGCCATGCGCGGCGGAACACGGAACAAATGATGATTACACCTAGATATACCGAGACGTTTTCTATAATGGGATGTAGCCCCAGGTGATGGGAAGAAGTCAGTGTCCCACATAATACAAGATTTTCTGCCATTCCTCCTCCGACAGAAGGACCCAGGCTGGTATATTTACTGCATTTTATAAGATGGATATTTAGCAAGTAGTGTAACACCCCCGAGGGGGGGGAGGCGAAGGAACTGTGATGACAGGGACAATGGGCTCTTTATAAAAATTCCAGCAAATTCCCCAACCGAGGAAGCTGCTATGTTACCGACATGTTCGCCTGGCAGCTTCACATTAGACAATTTCAAGACTCTACAGATCCTTAATGGGACTTTTCAGGTACCAGACATAAAAGTAAGTATAAAAAAAAAGTTTTAAATTTATATGACATCTTAAAATGTCATAAAAACGTGTAAAAAGAATGAATTGTTATTTAGCCCTCACAAAAGCACAATTTAAATTGGGTCACTTTGTATTATTGGGCTCTATAGTAATAGGTCAGGCCTGGAAAAAAAAAATCACATTGGGAATTCAATCGTATTGATGCCTTTCCTCAAGGTGCTGGGTCCATGGATTCAATGTTGCTATCTGACACGTGCCGCTGAGAGCAGGACAACCCAACAACGGGGCCAAGTGGCCCCCTGCGCCATGCTTGTTCTCGACCACTTCTTTCTTTCACCGAGAGCAGGACAACCCAATAACGGGGCCAGGTGCCCCCTACACCATGTATCTCCTCAACTACTTTTTTCTTCCACCGAGAGCAGGACAACCGAACAACAGGGCCAGGTGCCCCCTGCGCCATTTTTCTTCTCAACCAACTCTTTCTTCCACGGAGAGCAGGACAACCCAACACCGAGACCAGGTGCCCCCTGTGCCATGCTTCTTCTCAACCACTTCTTTCTTCTACCAAGAGCAGGAAAACCCAACAACGAGGCCAGTTGCCCCCTACACCATGTATCTCCTCAACCACTTCTTTCTTCCACCGAGAGCAGGACAACCCAACCACGGTGCCACCGTGCCCCCTACACCATGTATCTCCTCAACCACTTCTTTCTTCCACCGAGAGCAGGACAACCCAACCACGGTGCCACGTGCCCCCTACACCATGTATCTCCTCAACCACTTCTTTCTTCCACCGAGAGCAGGACAACCCAACCACGGTGCCACGTGCCCCCTACACCATGTATCTCCTCAACCACTTCTTTCTTCTACCCAGAGCAGGGCAACCCAACAACAGGGCCAGATTCCCCCTGCGCCATGCTTCTTCTCAACCACTTCTTTCTTCCACCGAGAGCAGGACAACCCAACAACGGGCCAGCGGCACACTCTGTGATCACCAAGACATAGACACAGAGCATATGTCTCGGTCTCGCTCCCCGGTGGCCGCGTCTTTGTATTTCATTGACAGCAGCGGCAGCCAATCGCTGCGTTGCTATCAAGCTATTCAATCAACGCCGAAAAGCAGAGGAGAAGAAGACGCCAGGGGAAGGGCACAGCAGGTGCTCAGGTAAGTAAATGGGGGGGGGGGGGGGCGTCATTTCCAGGTGTTTTTTCACCTTAATGCATAGGATGCATTAAGGTGAAAAAACACGAACCTTTACAACCCCTTTAAGTGTGTCCTCATGGTTCCAACTGTGTGGGGGCTGGGCTTACTGTGACACGACACTGATCACTGCTCCCGATTACAGGAGCAGAAGATCACTGTCCTGTCACTAGGCAGAACAGGGAGATGCCTTGTTTACACAGGCATCCCCCCGTTCTGCAGCTCCGTGACCCGATCGCGAGACACCGGCGGACATCGAGTCCGCGTGTCTCGTAGGCACGGTCAAGCAGCTCGGGGCAGGGGCACGTGCGCTCCGCAGACGGCGCAAAATTTTAAGTGACGTAAATATACTTTACTTTGCGCAGCCGTGCCATTCTGCCAACGTATATCGGCATTACATTCATTAAAGATGATAAAGCCAATTCCTTCCCTCTCCCCCTCCTCTCTTCTACATTCTTTCTCCCCCCCCCCCCACACACACACCCAAACCTACCTCTTCCCCTCCCTTTGTTCTTCCCCCTTTCCCTCTTCCTCAACTGAACCTGGGATCATGAGATCCTAAGGGGCTGAAGTCTCTGTACCTCAACTACTGAGCTTCAGGATGCTAAACTACCACAAGATCGGGGGTCTCAAACTGCTGGCCCCTCCAGCTGTTGGGAAACTACAAGTCCCACGAGGCATTGCAAGGCTGACAGTTACAAAAATGACTCCCACAGGCAGAGGCATGATGGGACTCGTAGTTTCGCAACAGCTGGAGGGCCACCAGTTTGAGGCCCCTGGTCTAGGGCCTCTGCTTAATACACACTACATTGGCAAAAGTATTGTGACGCCTGCCTTTACACACGTGAACTTTAATGGCATCAGCAACAGCAACAGAAGGAGGGCCGCTAGCAATGTTGCCAACCTATCAGATTGAAATTTACTGGCACCACACCCGAAATTTACTGGCGCAGCCACGTTTTTACTGGCATTTCACAAAAGTTACTAAATTACATTTTTAGGTGCAAATTTCAGTATTTAGGCTCCAAACAAGTACGCTAGGCAAATAGCAATGCGATGTAAGGGAGATATTAAGGTAAAAAAACATATTTTTGTTATTTTCAATATAATAAGGGCAAATTATTTAGTCACATCACCCTCTGCCTCCATCCCCCTCTGCCACCAACACCCCCTACCTTCACTCCCCTCTGCCACCAACACCCCCTGCCTTCACCCCCTCTGCCACCAACACCACCTGCCTTCATCCCCCTCTGCTACCAACACCCCCCTGCCATTATCCCCCTCTGCTACCAACACCCCCTGCCTTCACCCCCCTCTGCCACCATCACCCCCTGCCTTTACCCCCCCTCTGCTGTGCCACAATCTCCCCCTGCCTCCAATTACCCCCTGCCTCCATAGTCCCCTGCCCCCATCCCCCCTCTGCGGTGCCACCAACAACCCCTGTCTCCATCCCCCACCCTCTGCGGTGCCACCAACCCCCTTTGCGGTGCCACCAATCACCCCCTGCCTCCAATCACCCCCTGCCTCTATCGTAACCTGCCTCCATCCCCCTCTGCGGTGCCACCAACAACCCCTGTCTCCATCCCCCACCCTCTGCGGTGCCACCAACCCCATTTGCGGTGCCACCAATCACCCCCTGCCTCCAATCACCCCCTGCCTCCATTGTCCCCTGCCTCCATCCCCCTTCTGCGGTGCCACCAACAACCCCTGTCTCCATCCCCCACCCTCTGCGGTGCCACCAACCCCCTCTGCGGTGCCTCCAATCACCCCCTGCCTCCATCCCCCTCTGCCACCAACACCCCCTGCCTTCACCCCCCTCTGCTGTGCCACAATCTCCCCCTGCTTTCAATCTCCCTCTGCCTCCAATCACCCCCTGCCTCCATCGTCCCCTGCCTCCATCTCCCCTCTGCGGTGCCACCAACAACCCCTGTCTCCATCCCCCACCCTCTGTGGTGCCACCAACCCCCTTTGCGGTGCCACCAATCACCCCCTACCTCCAATCACCCCCTGCCTCCATCGTCTCCTGCCTCCAATCACCCCCTGCCTCCATCGTCCCCTGCCTCCTCCCCCCCTCTGCGGTGCCACCAACAACCTCTGTCTCCATCCCCCACCCTCTGCGGTGCCACCAACCCCCTTTGTGGTGCCTCCAATCACCCCCTCCCTCCATCGTCCCCTGCCTCCATCCCCCCTTTGCGGTGCCACCAATCACCCCTTGCCTCTATCGTAACCTGCCTCCATCCCCCTCTGCGGTGCCACCAACAACCCCTGTCTCCATCCCCCATGCTCTGCGATGCCACCAACCCCTCTGCGGTGCCTCCAATCAACCCCTGCCACTAACACCCCCTGCCTCCAATCTCCCCTGCCTCCATTGCCCCCTGCCTCTGTCCCCCTCTGCCACCGCAGCCACCATCACCCCCTGCCTCCAATTACCCCCTGCCTCCATCGTCCCAGGCCTCCAATCTCCCCCTTGCCACTAACACCCCCTGCCTCCATTGCCCCCTGCCTCTGTCCCCCTCTGCCCCCCGCAGCCACCATCACCCCCTGCCTCCAATCACCCCCTGCCTCCATCGTCCCCTGCCTCCAATCACCCCCTGCCTCCAATCTCCCCCTGCCACTAACACCCCCTGCCTCCATTGCCCCCTGCCTCTATCCCCCTCTGCCACCGCAGCCACTATCACTCCCTGCCTCCAATCTCCATGAGCAGTTTCAAGCCAAATCGATCTCGGCTATTTTTACTGGCACATTCCTGCAACCACTGACATTTACGAACGGAGGAAAAAAGTGCAGTTTTTACGAACTGTCCGTAAAAATACGGACGGTTGGCAACACTGGCCGCCAGTATGAGACCCCCGCACAAAATTCTGTATTTTACTTGTATTATCTCCTTTACTGACTCATGTTTTTGCGATTCCTTGAAAAAGTTTTTTGTAGCTGAACAATTAAGTGCTTGCAATCTCCTCCTAAAACCTAATAAAAATAATTGCAATAAAAAGAATTCCTCGCACTGCATATATTAATCACACACAATATTCATATTCAGCCTCACATTTCAGCTTAGTCATGTATTGATAGAAGATTTTGTTTACCACATATACCATCACAGAATGATCAAAAATCAATTTCCATTAATAAAATGCTGATCCTTGCAGTGGCGTGACGACGTCTTTTAATGCATTTCCCAGATTAAAAAAAAATAATCTGCTTCATCGGGTGATATGGGAGGTATAAATAGCTCAACAACATATATAAAAGGCCAGCGAATCGAGAGAGGACCTTCCACAGGGGGCACAGGTCACCAGGCTTGAAGACTAAAAAAACACCATGGATTTCAGTAGAACCACCATGTTGGGCATCAGACGGATATATTGGCCAGGATAACATAGGGATGCACTCAAGTAGGAGGACGTTTTGTCCAGAGATGTTCAAGGGATCCACATAATCCACATTTTTATGTAGTGGGGATGCTAATAAAATAGACTTGCCATCCTTACATTGGGTAAGTCTGCTTGCAGATATAGAGAGAGGTGGTCTATAGATTAGTGGACCTCCATAGACCATGAATTGTTGGGGGCAGTCTATAGATTAGTGGAGCTCCATGGATCATGGCTTGTTAGGGGTGGTCTTTAGATTAGTGGAGCTCCATGGATCATGGCTTGTTAGGGGTGGTCTACAGATTAGGGGACCTCCATTGATCATGGCTTGTTAGGGGTGGTCTAAAGATTAGTGGAGCTCCATGGATCATGGCTTGTTGGGGCTATTTTATAGATTACTGGACCTCCATGGATTGTGGCTTGTTAGGGGCAGTCTACAGATTAGTGGACCTCCATGGATCATGGCTTGTTAGGGGCAGTCTACAGATTAGTGGACCTCCATGGATCATGGCTTGTTAGGGGTGGTTTATAGATTAGTGGACCTCCATGGATCATGGCTCGTTGGGGATCGCCTAAAGATTAGTGGAGCTCCATGGATCATGGCTTGTTAGGGGTGGTTTATAGATTAGTGGACCTCTGTGGATCATGGTTTGTTAGGGGTGGTCTATATATTAGTGGAGCTCCATGAATCATGGCTCGTTGGGGGTAGTCTGTAGATTAGTGGAGCTCCATGGATAATGGTTTGTTAGGGGTGATCTATAGATTAGTGGACCTCCATGGATCATGGCTTGTTAGGGGCAGTCTACAGATTAGTGGACCTCCATGGATCATGGCTTGTTAGGGGTGGTCTAGCTCCATGGATCATGGCTCGTTGGGGGCAGTCTATAGATTAGTGGAGCTCCATGGATCATGGCTTGTTAGGGGTGGTATATAGATTAGTGGACCTCTGTGGATCATGGTTTGTTAGGGGTGGTCTAGCTCCATGGATCATGGCTCGTTGGGGGCAGTCTATAGATTAGTGGAGCTCCATGGATAATGGTTTGTATGGGTGTGGTCTATAGATTAGTGGAGCTCCATGAATTATGGCTCATTGGGGTCGCCTAAAGATTAGTGGAGCTCCATGGATCGTGGCTTGTTGGGGGAAGTCTATATATAAGTAGAGCTCCATGGATTATGGCTTGTTAGGGGTGATCTATAGATTAGTGGACCTCCATTGACCATGGCTTGTTATGGATGATCTATAGAGTAGTGGACCTCCATGGATCATGGCTTGTTGGGGGTGGTCTATAGATTAGTGGAGCTCCGTGGATTATGGCTTGTTGGGGGTGGTCTATAGATTAGTGAAGCTCCGTGGATTATGGCTTGTTGGGGATGGTCTAAAGATAAGTGGAAATCCATTGATCATGGCTTGATTGGGGGGGGGGGGGTGGGCTATATATTAGTGGACCTCCATGGATCATGGCTTGTTGAGTAGATGGAACTAAAAGTTTGACAGGTGGTGCCCCCTTACGTTAAAATTGCTGCCCAAATGTGTACCACTCACCCCAGTGTCCGCTTGATGATGGGGGGGGGGGGGGGCAGTGAAACGTGGATCGACCATCTGTTTTTGCCATCCACCTGGCTGCCCATAAGAGAGGAGCCCCAGAATTGTTCTGTTAATGCAGTGCCCGTTTCTGGAGGTTCTCTGTATGACACGGACCCCTCCCTATGCCCACTCACAGGTGATGGAATGGTGAATCGGTCATTTGCGGTTGAATAAATAGGTCCCATAGAGCGCTCACACAATAGACTCCACCGTAGCCAATCAGAGTGTGGCAAAGTCTTCAAACCCAAAGTCACGCCGATTCCTGCGGCTGCTCAGAATATTCTCCGGTGAAGGCCACGCCACTTATTTATGAAATTGATACATTTTTTCTCTTCCTTTTCAGAGGAAATACGACTTCTGGCAATCTTTCCCATTTATCGCAGCGCTCCGGGCAATTTCTCTGCCTATTTTTGCCGCAGCTTCAACTAAATTCCTTTATGAATCTGATATACAGTATGAGAAGAAAGGAGGGGGAGGGGTATTGATGGTATGCAGGTATAACATAGAGATGAACGGTGTCCATCGTATCCACTATAAAATCACTACAAACCCCAGCATGCACCTTGTTTAACCGCTTATTGCCGGGGTCATTTTTACCTTTTTTCAAACACATCATAAAATCAGCAATTTTGGTTAGAAAATTACATAGAACCCCCCCCAACATATATATTGTGATAGTAAAGGACCTGGAGAATAAAATAGTGGCTGTTGCAATTTTTTTATTAGCA
>JAJQKJ010001568.1:45000-81604 GCA_029574335.1 Rana kukunoris
GACCATCTCTTGTACCACGTCTGCGGTTTTCCTGACCATCTCTTGTACCACGTCTGCAGTCTCTGACCATCTCCTTGTACCAAGTCTGCAGTCTCTGACCATCTCCTTGTACCACGTCTGTAGTCTGACCATCTCCTGTACCACGTCTGCAGTCTCTGACCATCTCTTGTACCATATCTGCATTCTCTGACCACCTCTTGTACCATGTCTGCAGTCTCTGACCATCTCTTGTACCACGTCTGCAGTCCCTGACAATCGTCTACAAACCATGGGATAGATTTATGGCATTCATATTTAAATATGTCTTACTAGTAATGGCGGGGATCATTGATTTTTTAGCAGTACTGCAACATTGCAGCGGACACATCGGACACCTAATTGAGTTCTGTAAGCAACACCTTATTTTCTGGCAGTGCCCCCCCCGAGACTAGACTCTGGATCCGCCCTTGGCCAGGTGCTTCCAGGACCGAAGAGGGTTTGAACCCCAATTATTGTCCATGGAAATCCACGCAATCGGCTCCTTTGGGGGCTTTTAAAGCTGAAGTTTAATCTGCCTCCTCTGGTTCCTCCCCCTTATCGATATTAACCCCCCATTAAGGGGCAGTATATCCTCCTCCTTTCATAATAATCCACCAAATAACATAAAATGACAAATTCTGTGGGGTTTTCAAGGTACTACATAGAATATCTATTATGATTAACACCTGCCTATAACAGATTGACGTTGTGGTGGGCTATTCGTCGTTCCGAGTGGACGTACTGATCACTGTACCCACTCACTCCCAGTACCATGTGATCTCTGTGGCCAATCACAGCAGATCACATGACAATTGTAAACAATGTTTGGCTTCCTTTCATGCGATTCATTAGATACAATTTTGTTGCTAGCTGTGATTGGTCACAGTGATCACATGGTACAGACCGGGACAATCACAGCTAATCACAACAAAAACATACCGAATGAACTACTTTCATTCAGTAATAATGGTTTCTTATTAACCACTTGTCCTCAGGTGGGCGTCATATGACATCCTCGGGATTTGTGCGGTGATATCAGAATGATGGGTGGAGCTACAGGCATCATTCAGATATCACCGCCTTCAGCCGCCGATTCTGCGCACGATAAGGATCACAGCGGCAGTCCCACCGCTTGATCGTTCTTATATGCAGCTGGAGGGGACATCCCCCCCCCCTCCCACTGCCATCCGGTGCTTCTCCCGGCTCTCCCGTGCCATCGGGGGTCCGGAGAACGAATCAGCCGGTGACTTGTCATATTCGGCTCCCTATCGCAGACTGCTACGGAAGTCACGTGGCGGCCAACTGCACATGCGCGATGCGTTCCAAACCGCAAGTGCGATGTGTTCCAATGGATTTACGACAGTGCACACCAGTGAAACCTCGGTCGGCATCCAGGCTCTTTCCTTAACATCCCCGTGGATTGGAGGAGGTTGAAAAAAAAAAGAGCCAGGAGGCCGAGCGAGCGGAGCGTGAGGCCGACTGGCCACTGTCCTCAAATTCCACGTCGCCCTGAATGCCGGGTTCACTGGTGTGCACTGTCGTAAATCTATTGGAACGCATCGCACTTGCGGTCGGAACACATCGCGCACGCGCAGTTGGCCGCCACGTGACTTCCGTAGCATTCTGCGATAGGGAGCAGAATATGGCATTACACCGGCTCACGACAATAGAGATGACTGGTGACCAGATGGTCACCAGTCATCTCTATGACCGTCGGAGGACCGGGCGCTATTTTATGACGTCACGCCCCGGGTACCTGGCAGTAAACAAAGCCGCAATCGCGTCTGTCGGCATGAGATCCGTGATTTTTTTTTCACGATCTCATGCTTGTAAGCCTGGAGGAGAGATGTGGGGGAGGGGGAGGTCTTATTGACCCCACATCTCTCCATAAAGAGGACCTGTCACAGTGATTCCTATTACATTGGATGTTTACATTCCTTGTAATAGGAATAAAAGTGATACAAATAAAATTAAAATGAAAAAAAAAGTGACAAAATTAAAAAAAAAAGTGTAAATGTTAAAAAAAAAGTGTAAAAAAAAAAAAAAAAAAAGGAAAACAAAAAATAAAATTAAAAATATCCTTTTTTTTAAACGCCCCTGTCCCCGGTAGCTCGCGCTCAGAAGCAAAAGCACATGTAAGTCCCGCCCACATATGTAAACTCCGTTCAAACCCCACATGTGAGGTATCGCCGCGTGCGTTAGAGCGTGTGCAATAATTCTAGCACTAGACCTCCTCTGTAACTTGAAAATAGTAACCTGTAAAAAAAATGAAAGCGTCACCTACGGAGATTTTTAAGTACCGAAGTTTGGCGCCATTCCATGAGTGTGCGCAGTGTGACATGTTACTATTTACTCGGCGTAACATCATCTTTCACATTATACAAAAAAATTGGGCTAACTTTACCGTTTTGTTATTTTTTAATTCACAAAAACGTTTTTTTCCCGCAAAAAAGGAGTTTGAAAAATGATTGCGCAAATACCGTGCGAGAAAAAAAAGTTGCAACGATCGCCATTTTATTCCCTAGGGTGTCTACTTAAAAAAATATATATATAATGTTTGGGGATTCTGATTAATTTTCTAGCAAAAAAAATACATGAAGGAGAGAAGTGGTTGAATAAAAAAAATCCCTGAACATTATGGGCTAGATTTAGAAAGGACTTACGACGGCGTATCTCCAGATACGCCATTGTAAGTCCGAATGAGTGCCGTCGTATTTTTGGCGCTTGATTCAAAGAATCAAGACCCGACCGACGTAAGTCTCTTACGCCGTCGGATCTCAACTGCATATTTATACTGGCCGCTAGGTGGATTTACGCGTCGAATATGCAAATTAGGTAGATAAGCCGATTCACGAATGTAGTTGCGCCCGTCGTATTGATATATGTCGTTTACGTAGGTGTTTGACCAGTGTAAAGTTACCCCTGCTATATAAGGCGCAGCCCATGTTAAGTATGGATGTCGAATTGTCGTTTACGTCGTTTGCGTAAGTCGTTCATGGGGCTGTGCGTAAGTTAAGTTCACGTCGATATCAATGAGTATTTCCGACGTGATTTTGGAGCATGCGCACTGGGATACGTCCACGGCCGGCACATGCGCAGTTAGTTTGGCGCGTCATTTTCGTTTACATACAACACGCCCAATACCAGCCTACTTTGAATTACGCGTGCTTACGCCGGCACATTTACACTTTGGGCGCAAGTTCTCTGTGAATATGGCACCTGCCTCTCAAAGTTACGGCGGCGTAGTGTAAATGAGATTCGCTACGCCGCCGGAAAGTTACGCAATTCTATCTGAATCTAGCCCTATATTGCTCTGGTCAGGGTGTTTAAAAAAAAAAGCAAAAACAAAAAAAAAAAAAAAAAATCTGGTATACAAGCTGTACACTCACTACATTACATTGTAGCAACGTGTAATTCCTTCAGTGTTGTCACATGAAAAGATACAAGAAAAGATTTACACAAACGGGGGGGGGTGTACTTGCTTTTGTGAGATACTCTAGATATAGATATACATATATAACATTTGGGGGTTTTAAATAGATTTCTAGCACAAAATACTGATTTAAACTTGTAAAAAAAAAGTGCCAGAAAAGGTCAGGAAGGGGATAATATAGGAAATGAGAATTGCGCGGCGTTCGCTGTCCTTTAATCGGTCATCTGCCACTGACACCTCCTCTAATGCGCCTCTCACTGGATTATCACCTCCCTAATCCTTTGTATCTGCATCTCCCATCAATACTTCTCCCCGAGCCCTTAATTCCCTTCTTATAAACGGTGGCGATTTTTTTTTTCTGCGTCGTATTACATTTTTTTTTTTTTTTTTGCGATACGCCTCGCAGAAGATGGGATAAACCGAGCGCTCCTGAAATAGCGGACTTAAGAGAAAAAAAATAAAATAAAATCCATACGAAGTAATAATTTATATAACACTTATGGGCTCATTACGCGGAGCGGGAAGTTTATCAGGAGCGATCGATGGCGCGGTGTCACATTCCACTTCCAGGGCTCACCGGGGACTTGGTAAAAAGTCCGATGAAAGAAGATATAGATAGGAGTGCAATTTGCTGAGAGCTGGCAGCTTAACGCGAGACGCTGGCGGGACGAGGACAACACCGTTCTAGAATATTCAAGGCCTTTTTTTTTTTTTATCATGGCGAGGAGAGAAGAGGTCGATAAGATCAAGAAAAAAAAATCTCTATTTTGTTTACCAAAAAAATAATGTATATCCTTCTGCTCTGTAGATCATTTTCTAGCACAAAATTGGAGGATTTGTCCGCTTGCTATAATTGTTTTTTTGTTTTGTTTGTTTTAAATAAAGACAAGACTATTATTTATACATTTTTTTTTATATATATATAAAATATGGACCTTTGCAATATTTCATCTGAAATCTTTAACCCGTATCTTTTGTATCATTTTTATCATTTTCAATGTTTTTTTTCTTGTTTTTTAATTTTGTAAGAAAGACAAAACAGTTTTTATATTTTTAATTTTTTTTTTACAAACTATGGACCTGTGCGATATTTCATCTGAAATCTTTAACCCATATCTTTTGTATTACTTTTATCATTTTCAATGTTTTTTTTTTTTTTATGTACTAAATTATTAGGCTTGCTATAATAATTTTTAGGAAAGACTAAACTGTTTTTTTTTTTTTTTTACAAACTATGGACCCATGCGATATTTCATCTGAAATCTTTAACCCATAACTTTTGTATCCATTTTATCATTTTTAATGTTTTTTTAATGTTATTGTTACTATTTAACTATATATATATATATTTAATGTACTTAATGTAATTTAGCTTGCTAAAATAATTATTTAAGAAAGACAAAGCTGTTGTTTTTTTTTTTACAAACTATGGCCTGTGCAATATTTCATCTGATATCTTTAACCCATAACTTTTGTATTCCTTTTATCATTTTTAATGTTTTTTTTTTCTTTTTATGTTACTGATACTATTTAACTACCATGTTTTGCATAATTTACATTTGAGTTAAGAAGGTGTAAATATGTTAATAAGAACAAGTCTTTTTGTTTAGCAAAAAATAAATAAAAAATAATAATCCTGCAGACCAGCTAAAAAAAAAAGGAACCTTACTTGCTTTTGGTATGAAGATTAGGGCCCAGATTCACAAAGCACTTGCGCCGCTGTAAGTGCAAATGTGCGCCAGCGTATCTGTGCGCTGGACCCACAAACCAACATACGCCTAAAAACTGGCCACCCTACGCCGACACAGCTTACTTACCCAGCGTAGCGTGGGCGCACTTTTCGTCTGGACGCATGTTGCTTCTCCCATTGATTAGGCATTCAAACATGCAAATGAGGAAAATACGGCGATTCACGAACGTACGTGCGCCCGACGCATGCTACGCGAGGTGCGCGTAAATTGTACGTCCGGCGTAAAGTTATTCCCCATAGATGAGGCGCAACCCGGCAACAGACATGCAAAGGTCTGCACCACAGAACACAGGCCGGCGTATTGGGCGTACGTTACGTTCGCGGCGTACGTAGTGATCCGGCATAGCTTAGGAAGTTGTGCCGCCGTAGTTGTGAGCATGCGCATAAGGGTGCTGTTTCCTGCGTCCACATCACGGCAATGTCACCACGCATGCGCAGTTCGTGATACGCCGGGCGTAAAACACTGCACCATGCTCGGACCATCATTTGCATGGGGTCACGCCCACTTCCACCTACGCCGGCCTGCGCCTTCGAAAAATACTCCACGCCAACGCAGCGTTGGGAGCAATAGCTTGCTGAATGCAGTGCTTCCCTCTCCGCGCTGCGTCGGCGTGGCGTACAGCGTTTGCGCTACGGCGGCGTAATGTACACTCAACTCTGTGAATCTGGGCCAAGGTCTGTGCAATATTCCATCTTGAACCTTTATCTTTTGTATCACTTTTATCAATTTCATTGTTTTTTTTTTTTTTTATGTACTATTTAGCATTTATAGTATCATTTCCAACTGAGTAACAAAGATGTAAAGACATCAAAACAAGTTTATCTTTTTTATTTATCAAAAAAAAAAAAAAAAAAAAAAACTCCTGCTGGCCAATAAGGCCAATAATAATATTAAAATAATTCTTTAACACGTTTCTGTTCATTTTCTTGTTTCTACATTTGTCAACTCTAATTCCCTTTTTTTGCTTTACAAAGGAATGGATTAGATAGAAAAGTTTAAGTTTAGCAAAATGTTTTTTTGTTTGTTTTTTTCAATTCATATGTAGATCTATAGTGTATCAATCATGATAATAATAATTTTAGTAGAAATATAATAATAAAAATACAAACAAAATTAAATAAACTGTCAATGGTTTCCGAAAATAGCCAAATCATATTCATTCGCTATTGTCACACAAGTGGGTGGTCTCGGGGGCACAGTGCTCTGCGCCCCGGGCCCGCCCTATTTTGAAGCCAATAAGATCCTCCGGCTTTAATCATTTGCTTAAAAAAAAATCCCCCATTGGAATCCATGCGTCAGGCGCCCCACATGTAAAATAGGGGGCCAGCAGGGGGGGGCTCCCTATGGACAGGTCACGATTGGGGCAGTTTTTGTCCCCCCCCCCCGACACTGCAGTACCAGCCGCCACTGCTGCCGAGAATGTTGAAGATAAGGAGGCTCTTTTAACATTTTTTCCTTAAAGCGGAGGTTCACCCTAAATTTTCACTTTGGCTGAAGTCAACTACTAGCCATAGACAAGAAATAATCTGCTCTTTGTTTGTTTTTAATCGCCATTCTTACCTTTCTATTGCTGCAGTTTGTGTCCTGTCAATCAACATTCCCCGCGGGGAGTGGGCGTGTATGGTCCTTTTCCCCCGACCAGCGCAATGTCTCCTGGGAGTGAGTCCTGAGAATCCCAGGAGACGCGCTGTGCTCTAATCCTGCGATATCTCGTGGGTCACATGACTCAGCAAGCGAGTCATGTGACTGGGCAAGCGGGTCATGTGATGTAGGCGGCGACGAATTCTCCATTTTAGGTATGGGAACAGAGGTGTAAAACGCCATTACACACCTGTATTTGCCTCAGGAAGGAAGCCACCGGACGGTACTGTTATATTTCGGTCTTTGCTGGCTATTGATGTATGTATGTATGTTTGGAGATATATATAAATATATATATATATATATATATATATATATATATATATATATATATATATATATATATATATATATACTGTATATATATATAAACTACAGACATACATACTTCAATATCAACTAATTTACATTGTTTGGATGTAAATAATATTTTTTTTCGAAAAGTTATTTATTGATTAATAAAATAGGAGTAGCAATTTCATAAAAAAATGTGTTTAACATTATTTTGCAAAAAAAAATATTGTTTAAAATTATATTAGTTTAGTACATTTATTTTTCCAATTTTTATTAAATCATTTCTTTTTTTTTTAAAACATGGTAGTACATACTAAATTGAGGGCACAGTAGAAACTCTATCTACTTACCTTTCCTATCAGCTGCTCAGTGACCGTTCTGAGCTACAGCTGATAGGACAGCTAGAAAGGTAGATGTCTTCACAACGGGGCGTAAGCTTATTACGCCGGCCGTTGTTATGGCAACCGTGTGGTGTTGACGGCGACGCTCGCCGTCAACACTGCACATGCGCGCGATAGAGCGGTGAATGCTGGGAGGTCAGCATTCACCATATCCCGGAAGACTACCCTGTGGGCTTCACAGTGCCCGCAGTTAAAATGAAAATGTCCATCGCTCGTTTTTATAAAATATCGTTTCCTCGAGAAGACAGAATTCGGCGGCTAAAGGAGTGGGACACACTGGTGGAGGGGTGCTAAAGGTAAGAGCGCAAGAAGAATATAAAAAAATAAAATTGATAACCCGCGGAACCCCCGCTTTAAATTTGTCGTTCTCTTCTGATTGTTCTTCTTCTGTTGCCCAATTTGTGATTGTTATGTTTGCGTTTTTTCTGTGAAGAAAACATAAAATAATGAGAGGAACGCGGGGCTGTTTGTTTCTGGGGAGATGAAAGGAGCTTCCATCACCCTCAGGAGACATCAAAGGTTCATCGAAAACCCCCGAAAAAAACACCAGCTTGTACAGTAATCTTCCCTCAACCCTCTCTGTCCTCCCCCGCCCAATCAGAGGGGGCCGCTTGTACAGTAATCTTCCCTCAACCCTCTCTGTCCTCCCCCGCCCAATCAGAGCGGCCGCTTGTACAGTAATCTTCCCTCCACCCTCTCTGCCCTCCCCCGCCCAATCAGAGGGGGCCGCTTGTACAGTAATCTTCCCTCAACCCTCTCTGCCCTCCCCTGCCCAATCAGAGGGGCCGCTTGTACAGTAATCTTCCCTCCGCCCTCTCTGCCCTCCCCCGCCCAATCAGAGGGGCCGCTTGTACAGTAATCTTCCCTCCACCCTCTCTGCCCTCCCCTGCCCAATCAGAGGGGCCGCTTGTACAGTAATCTTCCCTCCACCCTCTCTGCCCTCCCCCGCCCAATCAGAGCGGCCGCTTGTACAGTAATCTTCCCTCCACCCTCTCTGCCCTCCCCTGCCCAATCAGAGGGGTTGCTTGTACAGTAATCTTCCCTCCACCCTCTCTGCCCTCCCCCGCCCAATCAGAGGGGCAGCTTGTAAAGTAATCTTCCCTCCACCCTCTCTGCCCTCCCCCGCCCAATCAGAGGGGCAGCTTGTACAGTAATCTTCCCTCCACCCTCTCTGCCCTCCCCCGCCCAATCAGAGGGGCCCAATCAGAGGGGCCGCTTGTACAGTAATCTTCCCTCCGCCCTCTCTGCCCTCCCCTGCCCAATCAGAGGGGCCGCTTGTACAGTAATCTTCCCTCCACCCTCTCTGCCCTCCCCCGCCCAATCAGAGGGGCCGCTTGTACAGTAATCTTCCCTCCCCCTCCCAATCAGAGGGGCCCAATCAGAGGGGCCGCTTGTACAGTAATCTTCCCTCTGCCCTCCCCTGCCCAATCAGAGGGGCCGCTTGTACAGTAATCTTCCCTCCACCCTCTCTGCCCTCCCCCGCCCAATCAAAGAGGCCACTTGTGTTCCCGACACTGTTTTTTTTTAAAATGACAACCATGAATTTGCAGACCTGACTAAGGATGCCGAAAATCCCTTTCAAGTGAATGGCCCTGAAAGAATGCGCCGATGGTGGAACTCTTTTGTCTTCGGGGAAAGCGGAGTGAATGCTCCCGTCACACAAAAAGTTAGAAGTGAGGGGACAAAGGACGGGGTTCCGGAGTTCAGACCCGCATGTGTCTCATTCCGTGCAGCAAACACCTTTGAATGCAGCGAAATCGATGTTCTGAGTCACCAGATATGTTGGCTTAGAATCTCCGGAGGGACGGGCAGAGGAAAGCCAACCCAAACGGAAGATTTATTCTATGTCACAATGCTTTCGTCATAATGTGTGTTTGGTGCAGCCATGTTTTACAGTGAGCCTGTGGGCTGACCACAAGGTTTAGGGGTGTCTCTACAGGAAGACTGTCCACAAGGTTAACGGGTGTGTCTATGGAAAGACTGTCCACAAGGTTTAGGGGTGTGTCTATGGGATGTTGTCCACATGGTTTAGGGGTGTGTCCATGGGAATGTTGTCCACAAGGTTTAGGGGTGTGTCTATGGGGATGTTGTCCACAAGGTTTAGGGGTGTGTCTATGGAAATATTTAACCAATCTTCCAGAAGAGCATTTGTGAGGTCAGGCACTGATGTTGGACGGTCTCCAATAGAAGGGTTGTTTTTGTCTCATCCCCAGAGTTCATCTTTAAATCCTAGAAGCAGAACTTGTATTGGGCCCACCTCACCCCGTTTGCCGGCGGTCCCCAGTGCCCCTTTGAACCCCTTTTCCAGCTCATTAAAGTGAATCAGATCAGACAGATCCCTTCTATGTAGCATTTTTTTAGTAACATTTCTTTAGGCTTTTTTTTCCATTTCACACTCTTCAACTCCGAACAAAATATTCTGTCTGAATCACCGGAGAAAGGAATCGATATCTCGGGCCTCCTTTCCGTAATCCTTCTACAGACGCCTCCAAGAACCCCACCGCCCCCCCTGTCCGCCCCCCCCCGGCTCCTCGGCTCCTCGGCTCCTGACATTTTTGTGTCCTTTGTACTTTCCCAATGTATTTTCTCCCCTTC
Source organism: Rana kukunoris (assembly GCA_029574335.1). Taxonomy (NCBI): domain Eukaryota; kingdom Metazoa; phylum Chordata; class Amphibia; order Anura; family Ranidae; genus Rana; species Rana kukunoris. The sequence continues at coordinate 55,134 of JAJQKJ010001568.1, forward strand.
AGATCGCAGTGAAGCAATTTTCTAAGAGAAAATACAGTTGTTTTGTAGTGAGTCAGTCCGGCTCGGGATTAGTCATTGAGGACATGAGAACAAACATCGTCTTTAATCTAAAATATATCTCTTTTCTTTTTTGCTCTTCAGACGGCCACAGAGATACGCAAGTCACAAACAAACTCTTCCAAAAAATAAAAAAAATTGCATTTATATTGGGAGTCGCGCTGAACAAGTAACTGTGCAGGGCTGTCTTAATAGCATCATGGGCCCCTGAGCAAAGTAATACAATGGGGCCCCTACCATGCTGCCCCTATTTACTCAACTACTCTTAGAATACTTGGAATTAAAGTATCAATAGTTGATAAAATTAAACATATACTGTATATACTCGAGTATAAGCTGACCCGAATATAAGCCGAGGCACCTCATTTTACCACAAAAAACTGGGAAAACGTATTGACTCGAGTATAAGCCTAGGGTGCCCATCTACATGCCTCACTGTGCCCATGCCTCACTGTGCCCATGCCTCATTTTGCCTCACTGTGCCCATGCCTTACTGTGTCCACGAATCACTGTGCCCATGCCTCACTATGCCTCACTGTGTCCATGCCTAACTGTGCCTATGACTCACTGTGCCCATGCCTCACTATGCCTATGCCTCACTGTGTCCATGCCTAACTGTGCCTATGCCTCACTGTGTCCATGACTCACTGTGCCCATATCTCACTGTGTCCATGCCTCACTGTGTCCATGCCTCACTGTGCCTCACTGTGCCCATGCCTCACTGTGTCCATGCCTCACTGTGCCCATGCCTCCCTGTGCCCATGCCTCACTGTGCCCATGCCTCACTGTGCCCATGCCTCACTGTGTCCATGTCTAACTGTGTCCATGCCTCACTGTGCCTCACTGTGCCCATGCCTCACTGTGCCCATGCCTCACTGTGTCCATGACTAGACTTACATTTAACATGGGAGTCTATAGAAGGGGTGCCCGGCTTTTAAAAATGCGGACCCGAGTAAAAGCCAAGGCACCTAATTTTACCAAAAAAAAAAAAAAAATGGGAAAGCGTATTGACTCGAGTATAAGCCTAGGGTGTCCATCTGCATGCCTAACTGTGTCCATGTGCGTGCCTCAATCTGCCCACACCTCACTGTGCCCATGCCTCACTGTGTCCATGCCTCACTGTGCCCATGCCTCACTGTGTCCATGCTTGACTGTGCCCATGCCTCACCGTGGCCACGCCTCACTGTGCCTCACTGTGCCCATGCCTCACTGTGCCCATGCCTCACTGTGCCTCACTGTGCCCATGCCTCACTGTGCCTATGCCTCACTGTGCCCATGCCTCACCGTGTCCATGACTAGACTTACATTTAACATGGGAGTCTATGGAAGGGGTGCCCGGCATTTTAAAATTTGGTGCTCCCCTGGCCATAGGTCTCCCAGACAGCAAACCTTGCACAATTGTAGAAGGGAAATCAGGCTACATGTGTGGCAAGTTCTGGGTCCAGGAGACCTACGACTGTCTGGTACCGGGTCCCCAAAATCACCGGAGAAATTACCGTTTAACATGGGAGTCTATGGAAGGGGTGCCCAAATTTGAAAAATCGGTGCTCCCCGGCCGTAGTTCCTTCGGACAACAAGCTTTGCATACTTGTAGCGGAAGAGTTGAGCTACACGTGTACCAGGTTTGGGGTCCAGGGGACCTACGGCCGGCTAGTACTGGGTCCCCAAATTCACCGGAGAAATTACTGTTTAACATATGAGTCTATGGAAGGGGTCCCCAGGATTTGAAAAATCGGTGCTCCCCGGCCGTAGGTCCCCTGGACAACAAACTTTGCACACTTGTAGAAAAAGAGTGGGGCTACATGTGTGCCAAGTTTGGGGTCCAGGTGACCTACGGCCGGCCAGTACCGGGTTCCCGGGAGATCAGGCGCAAAAAGGTGACTAGAGTATAAGCCGAGGGTGGAATTTTCAGCACTCGAGCATATACGGTATATATTAGTATGTTCGATAAAATCTATTTTAAACAATAAGAAAACACGCCATAATCCAAAGGCTTATCAACACAAAGGGAACAGTCCGGGTGGGGGGGGGGGGCAGGGAGAAAGACGCAGTACAGGTCAGTGGGGCACAGTGCAGGTTGCGGGACACTGCCCGGGACAATGCCATCCTGGGACAGCTTAGTAAAAAGAATGACTGTCCCAGATAATCTGGGACAGTTGGCAAGTATGATGTAATGCAAGATTATCAAGAGGCCCCCCCCCCCCTTAATGCCCATGCATTAAGACAGCCCTGGCACATCTTCCAGGAGGGACCGAGTCCTTCCACTCCATGGAAAAGCAGATCCTGCGGTTTATGGGTAAAAGGGGGCCCAAGTTTCGAGTGCGTCAACCATTTTGATGCGAGGTGCGACTTCCACAGTTCTGTAGCATTTACTTCCTAGAGTCCATCTGCCCTTAGCTCAGGCATGCAGGCAGGAGGGTGTGTTTAGTTGAGAAAGCCCCCTCCTCCCATGAAGGCTCCTGGAATGTAGGACAACGGTCCCAAAAATGTGTCAAAATTGTCCGATGTGTCCGCCATAATGTCGATGTCACGAAAAAAATTACTGATCTCCGCCATTAGTAGTAAAAAAAAAATTATTAATAAAAATGCAATAAAACTATCCCCTATTTTGTAAACGCTATACATTTTGCGCAAACCAATCAATAAACACTTATTGCGATTTTTTACCAAAAATATGTAGAAGAATACGTATCGGCCTAAACTGAGGAAAAAAATATTTTTGGGGGATATTTATTATAGCAAAAAGTAAAAAATATAGGGCCAGATTCACAGAGCCATTACGCCTGTGTAACTGGTGTTAGACTGGAGTAATTTCAAATTACGCGCGTTTTTTAGCTAGTCGAAAACCTCAAACCATGAATAGACGGCTGCGGGCTTCAATTCGACTGGATTACGTGTTCGTACGCCTTCGGATCTACGCTGCAATAAAATTGCGGCCACTGGGTGGACTTCCTGTCGTTTTCCGCGTCGGGGTATGCTAATGAGCTTTTGCCGGCGATCCCAGAAATTACGATCTTCAATCGCAATCTCTTACGGCACCTTTAGTCATCTTTTTTTTACATAACACTATACCAGCTTTTTGCTGCTCTAATATTAGACAGCCCATGTTAAGTATGGCCGTCGTTCCCGTGTCGAATTTCTACGTTTTCCGACGTCTTTTATTATTTTTTACGTAAGTCGTCCGGGAATAGGAATGTCCGTAAACGACGCTACTCAAACAACGAATGACGTAACGACGTGATTTCGCGCAATGCACGGCGGGAAATTTTTGAACGGAGCATGCGCAGTTCGATCGTCGCGGGGACGCGCTTAATTTAAATGCTTCACGCCCCCCAATCGCGTATTTCGATTACACGGCGAGAAATAGACTACGCCGCCGTAGCGTACGGGCAAAAATCTACCAGGATTCGGTGTAGAGCCTGGTGAAATACGGCAGCGTAGAGTATTTCGATTACGCAGCGCAATATTAAGTGTATGTGATTCTGGCCCATAGTTTTTTTTTTCAAAATTGTCACTCTATTTTTGTTTATAGCGCAAAAAATAAAAACCGCAGAGGTGATCAAATACCACCAAAAGAAATCTCTATTTGTGGGGAAAAAGGGATGCCAATTTTGTTTGGGAGCCACGTCGCACGACCGCGCAATTGTCAGTTAAAGCGATGCAGTGCCAGAAGCTGAAATTTCGCCTGGGCAGGAAGGGGGTATACGTGCCCAGTAAGCACGGGGTTAATCCACATAAAAAGCCCAAAACAACAACAATGGATCCAACAACTTTACAGTTTCCCTTTAAACCTCTAGTAGCAAATTATGTTACATCAAATATTGTAATCATGTCGAGAACTTCTAGGTAATTTGGGCTTTTTAAAATTCATTTTTTTTATCCGGTTCCATCTGCCGCAATAATATCGTTCTGTCAAAGTGCCATTCACCGATCTGCAAAATGATGCGGTATACGGATCCGATTCGTGTTCTATTATTCTGTCTGCATAACATTTGATATATTTATCTCTCTTATGTACCCTTCACCATTACAGAAACCGCGCTCCTGTTTTCCTTGTAGATTTTTGGCGAATTTTTGAACATTTCTTAAAGTGGAACCCAATCGATAAAACCTGAGTCGCATGAAGCCATAAGACAGCATTTCCAAATCGCAATACAATTCAAGAGTAGAGAAGTAGAATCTATGGACAACAGTTATGGACACCGGACCCTCACACCAATATGACAACCCTTGCTGGACATCACATTACAAAACCATGACCATTACCATGCCCATCCACCTCCATAGTCCTTAATAGAGAGTTGCCACCCAACCCTCCATGGCCATTAATATGAAGTTACCACTCAACCCCCAAAATACTGAGTTACCCCCCTGAACCTCAATGGTTCTTAATATAGAGTGGCCACACAACCCCCATGGCCCTTAATACTGAGTTGCCCCCCAACTTCCATGGTCCTTAATATAGAGTTACCATCCAACCCCCATGGACATTCATATGGAGTTGCTCCCCCAACCAATCAACTATACGCATGTCATATGAAGCAATAGAGCAATAGGTCATTTATCAGCATTATGCAATATGATTCTAAAAAGAGAAGTACACTCTATGAACAACAGTTATGGACACCTGACCCTCACACGCCTGACCCTCACACGCCTGACCCTCACACGCCTGACCCTCACACCTAGATGAGCTTGCTGGACATCCTATTCCAAAACTATGGCCATTACTATGGAGTAGCCCACCCACCCACATAGCCCCTCATATAGAGTTGCCACACAACCCCCCATGACCATTAATATGGAGTTGCCCCCCCCCCCCAACTTCCATGGTCCTTAATATAGAGTTACCACCCAACTCCCATGGCCCATAACACTGAGTTGCCCCTCAACTTCCATGTCGTTAATATAGAGATGCCACACAACACCCATGGACATTCATATGGAGTTGCTACCCCACTTCCATTGCCCCAATTGACCCAATCAATAAACTCATTGACCCAATCAAATATACGCATGTCATATGAAGCAATAAGTCATATATCGGCATTATGCAATATGATTTTGAGCGCAGATGTGCACTCTATGGACAACAGTTATGGACACCAGACCCTCACACCAATATGACAACCCTTGCTGGACATCACATTACAAAACCCTGGCCATTAATACAGAGGTGCCCGCCCCCCCACACACACTTCCAAGGCCTTTAATATAGGGTTGCCACCCAACTTCTACGGCCATTAATATGGAGTAGCCCCTCAACCCCCATGGTCATTAATATGGAGTTTCCCCATTAACTGTGGCTTTCCATAAGAGTCTTTAGTGTGTCTTTAGGTTTAGGGAACTGTACGGTAGACAAAAAAAACAACCAACCTACCTTATGTAGTTACACTATATAGATAAAAGGTTTGTAGACCCCTGGTCATCTCGCCTATATGAGCTTGCTGAACATCCCAATCTAAAACCATGGTCAATAATATGTTGGGGGGAGTTGTTCCCTCATGTTGTGATGATGTCATCCTCCACTCTTATGGGAAGGCTTTCTACAAGATTTTGGAGGGTGTCTGTGAGAACTTGTGCCCAGGTACTGATATTGGATGAGTAGACCTGGCTCACCATCAACATTCCAATTGATCCTAAAGGTGTTAAGTAGGGATGAGGTCAGGGCTCTCTCCAGGACACTCGAGTTCCTCCACACCAAACTGGTCACACCATGTCTTTATGGAGCTAGACATCTCATTCCAAAAACCATGGCCATTAATATAACATTCCTCCATGACCGCTATAATACAGATGCCCTCTTTTGTGTCTATACCATCCTCCACTCTATCTGGGAAGGCTTTCCACAAGACTTTGGAGTGTCTGTAGGAATTTGTGCCCATTTGTGATGTCAGGTACTGATTTTGGATGAGAGGACCTGGAGGGAGATTGTGGCACCGCAGAGGGGGGTGACGGCAGGGGATGTTGGTGGCAGAGGGGAGATTGGAGGCAGGAGTTAGAACTGCGCATGAAGATTGGAGGCACGGGGTGATTGGAGGCAGGGGCTTATGGTGGCTGGGGTGGCACTGCAGAGGGGGATGGAGGCAGGGGGTGTTAGTTGCAGGGGGTGTTGATGGCACCGCAGAGGGGGATGGTTGCACCGCAGAGGGTGATGGAGGCAGCGGGAGATTGGAGGCAGGGGGTGTTAGTGGCAGGGGGTGATTGGAGGCAGGGGGTGTTGTGGGAATGCAGAGGGGGATGGTGGCACCGCAGAGGGTGGAGGATGGAGAAAGGGGTTGTTGGTGGCACCGCAGAGGGGAATGGAGGCAGGGGATGATGGAGGCAGGGGGTGATTGGAGGCAGGGGGCCTGGGGGTGATTGGAGGCAGGGGGTGATGGTGGCTGGGGTGGCACTGCACAGGGGGATGGAGGCAGGGGGTGTTAGTTGCAGGGGGTGATTGGAGGCAGGGGGTGTTGATGGCACCGCAGAGGGGGATGGTTGCACCACAGAGGGTGATGGAGGCAGGGGAGATTGGAGGCAGGGGGTGATTGGAGGCAGGGTGTGTTGTGGGACCGCAGGGGGGATGGTGGCACCGCAGAGGGTGGGGGATGGAGAAGGGGGTTGTTGGTGGCACCGCAGAGGGGAATGGAGGCAGGGGACGATGGAGGCAGGGGGTGATTGGAGGCAGGGGGGGATTGTGGCACCGCAGAGGGGGGTGAAGGCAGGGGGTGTTGGTGGCAGAGGGGGATGGAGGCAGGGGGTAGATGTGAGTAAATAATTTGCCCTTATTATATAGAAAATAACAAAAAAATATGTTTTTTTTAACCTTAAATCACATTGCTATTTGCCTAGTGTACTTTTTTGTAGCCTAAATACTGAAATTTGCACCTAAAAATGTAATTTAGTAACTTTTGTGAAATGCCAGTAAAAACGTGGCTGCGCCAGTAAATTTCGGGTGTCATGCCAGTAAATTTCAATCTGGCAGGTTGGCAACACTGCTGGCACTTGAGTTCCTCCACACCAAACTGCCTACACCATGTCTTTATGGAGCTGTCTTTGTACACGGGGGGGGGGGGGGGGGGACAGAAAAGGGTCTTTACCAAAGTGTTACCACAAGGATGGAAGAGCACAATCGTCTACAACATGGGTGTCCAACCTGCAGCTTCCTACAAGTCCCATCATGCCTTTGCCTTTGGGAGTCATGCTTGTGAGGCCTTGTACACACGAGGGAATAGATCCGATGGGAACGGTCCGACGGACCGTTCCCATCGGATCTGTCCGCCGGATTGCTTTGATCCGATGGCTGTACACACCATCGGATCAAATTCCCCGCCGGCGGACAGCGCGGTGACGCGCGGTGACGTTGACGCCGCCACGCGACCTCCACGTCACCGCACCAGGAAGTAAACACTTCCGCGCGCATGCGTCGGATCCATTCACAGGATACGACGCATGTGCGGGCAGATATGTCCGCTGGTTTGCCGTACTAACCAGCGGACATATCTGACGGACAGCTCTCTAGCGGAAAAATTCCAAAGCATGCTTTGGAAATTTTCCGCCGGAGGAATCCGGCCAGAACGGTCCATTTGCCCCTACACACGAGCGGATTTTTCGGCTGAAATGGTCCATCGGACCATGTTCAGCGGATTTATTCACTTGTGTGTACAAGGCCTCACTGTTTAGCCTTGCAATGCCTCATGGTACTTGTAGTTTCCCAACAGCTGGAGGGCCACTGATTGAGCACCCATGGTCTACAACATGGGTGTCCAACCTGCGGCCCTCCAGCTGTTGCAGAACTATAAGGTCCCATCATGCCTCTGCCTTTGAAAGCCAAGTTCCATCACACCTCTAACTTTGGGTTTCATGTTTGCAACTGTCACCCTTGCAATGCCTTATGGGACTTTCCTTACAATGCCTTATGGGTCCTGTAGTTCTGTAACAGCTGAAGGGCTGCAGGTTGGACATCCAAGGTCTACAATGCCTTTTTATGATGGAGTATCACCAGGACTGGAGACACCTGAACTCCATCATTGGGAAGGGGGATCCGTACACATTTGGCCAGGGCTTTTTTTTTTCACCCCCTACCCACCTCTGAGCACCATTTCTTGGTTCCACCTCCGAGGCACCATTCTTTGGTTCCACCCCCTACCCACCGAGCACCATTCCTTTTCTCCACCCCCTACCCACCTCCGAGCACCATTCCTTGGTTCCACTCCCTACCCATCTCCAAGCATCATTCCTTGGTTCCACCCCCCTACCCACCTCCGAGCACTATTCCTAGGTTCCAACCCCTACCCACCTCCGAGAACTATCTCTTGGTTCCACCCCCTACCCACCTTCAAGCACTATTCATTGGTTTCACCCCCTACCCACCTCTCACCATCTCCCCCTACCCACGAGCACCATTCCTTGGTTCCACCCCCCTACCCACCTCCGAACCCCATACCCCACCTCCGCACTATTCCTACCCACCTTCAAGCACTATTCATTGTTCCAACCCCTACCCACCTCCCACCCCCCTCCCCACCTCCGAGCACTTCCTTTCTGGTTCCATCTCTTTGTTCCACCCCCTACCCACCTTCAAGCACTATTCATTGGTTTCACCCCCTACCCACCTCTGAGCACCATTTCTTGGTTCCACCTCCGAGGCACCATTCTTTGGTTCCACCCCTCCCCACCTCCGAGCACCATTCCTTTTCTCCACCCCCTACCCACCTCCAAGCACCATTCCTTTTCTCCACCCCCTACCCACCACCCAGCACCATTCCTTGGTTCCACTCCCTACCCATCTCCGAGCATCATTCCTTGGTTCCACCCCCCTATCCACCTCCAAGCACTATTCCTTGTTTCCAACCCCTACCCACCTCCGAGCACTATCTCTTGGTTCCACCCCCTAACCACCTCCAAACATCATTCATTGGTTTCACCCACTACCCACCTCTGAGCACCATTTCTTGGTTTCACTCCCTACCCACCCCGAGCACCGTTTCTTGGTTCCACCCCCTACCTACCTCCGAGCACCATTACATACATTCAGAGCTGGAGGTGCCGGAACTGCGTTCCCCCACGTTCCTGCTGAAAAAAAGCCCTGCATTTAGCTATATATCATATATCTAGCATTAATAAGTAAAACAAGGGGCTACCAGGATGTGATCGGGGGCAATAAAAATATTAGGCAGTAAGTCCTTCCAATAATAAAATAAGGAAATCCTGAATATTGCGACGAAGGTGAATTCTAAGAAGACAAATGCCACGAATCAGCTTGTTGTTGCACTCAAAGAAAACTGGCATGGCTCGTGTGTCCGTTACACTCAGTGCCATGTGAATGATGCCTCGTCCATGAAAAACTGCCTGTTATGTCAAAACGTCCCGCGGATTGCGCAGTGACATTTCACTTTTGACGGGCGTCTCTGATGTCTGTCATGTGTTGGCTGCAGAGATTCCTCTGACAAAAGATGCCCCATTTGGAGTCACAGACGCCACGCTTGATCCACCGATATAAGGAGACTCGGCAACATTTCATCCCTGAATATTCGCAAGAAGACCGATACCCATGAAGGGAAAACACGTCTACTGCAGATTTTCTGAGCAATTCCAGTCTTTTAAGGTCCAAAGCCCTATTCTTGTATAGTGTAATTTCATTATTGTAAGTTCGGGGGCAGGATTAGGTAACACACAGAGATCAGGGGTCAGGAGTCAGTAACACACAGAGATCAGGGGTCAGGAGTAAGTAATGAACCGAGATCAGAGATTGGGAGTAAGTGGTGCACAAAGATCAGAGGTCAGGTGTAAGTAATGCACAGAGATCAGGGTCAGGAATAATGCACAATGATAAGGGATCAGGAGTATGTAACACACAGAGTTTAGGGGTCAGGAGTAAGTAATGCACAGAGATCAGGGGTCAGGAATAACTAACACACAGAGATCAGGGGTCAGGAGTAAGTAATGCACTGGGGTCAGGGGTCAGGGGTAAGTGACGCAAAAAGATCAGAGGTCAGGTGTAAGTAATGCACAGAGATATGGGTCAGGAATAACGCACAGTGATAAGGGGTCAGGAGTAAGTAACACACAGAGTTTAGGGGTCCGGAGTAAGTAATGCACAGAGATCAGGGGTCAAGAATAACTAACACACAGATCAGGAGTCAGAAGTAACTAATGCACAGAGATCAGGGGTCAGGAGTAAGTAATGCACAGAGATCAGGGGTCAGGAATAACTAACGCACAGAGATCAGGGGTCAGGAGTAATTAACACATAAAGATCAGGGGTCAGGAGTAAGTAATGCACACAGATCAGGGGTCAGAAGTAACTAATGCACAGAGATCAGGGGTCAGGACTAAATAATGCTTAGAGATCAGGGGTCGGGAATAACTAACGCACAGAGATCAGGGGTCAGGAGCAACTAATGCACAGAGATCAGAGGTCAGGAGTAAGTAATGCACAGAGATCAGGGGTCAGGAGTAAGTAATACACAGAGATCAGGGGTCAGTAATAACTAACGCACAGAGATCAGGGGTCAGGAGTAAGTAATGCACAGAGATCAGGGGTCAGGAGTAAGTAATACACAGAGATCAAGGGTAAGGAGGAATAAGTAATTCACAGAGATTAGGGGTCAGGAGTAAGTACCACACAGAGATCAGAGGTCAGGAGTAACTAATACACAGAGATCAGAGGTCAGGAGTAATGCCGCGTACACACGATCATTTTTTGTGATGAAAAAAAACGACGTTTTCTGTGAAGTAAAAAACGACGTTTTTGAAACGTCACTTTTCAAAGACGATGTTGCATACACACCATCGTTTTTTCACAAAAAGCGAGGTTACGTTCACCACTCTTTTCCATTGAAGCTCGCTTCATAACTAGCTTCTGGGCATGGGCGGGTTGAAAAACGTTGTTTTAAACAACGTTTTTGCTACACACGGTGACTTTTTGTAAAACAAAAAACGACGTTTTGAAAAACGACACAAAAAATTCAAGCATGTTGGAATTTTTTTTTGGTCGTTTTTTTTTAAGACAAAAAACTACGTTTTGCCCACACACGATCAATTTAAATGACGTTTTAAAAAACGACGTTTTTTTTCATCACAAAAAATGATCGTGTGTACGCGGCATAAGTAACACACAGAGATCAGAGGTCATGGGTAAGTAATGCACAGAGATCAGGGGTCAGGAGTAACTAATGCACAGAGAGCAGGGGTCAGGAGTAAGTAACGCACAGAGATCAGAGGTCAGGGGTAAGTAATGCACAGAGATCAGAGGTCAGGAGTAAGTAACACACAGAGATCAGAGGTCAGGAGTAAGTAACACACAGAGATCAGAGGTCAGGGGTAAGTAATGCACAGAGATCAGAGGTCAGGAGTAAGTAACACACAGAGATCAGAGGTCAGGAGTAAGTAACACACAGAGATCAGAGGTCAGGGGTAAGTAATGCACAGAGATCAGAGGTCAGGAGTAATAATACACAGAGATCAGAGGTCAGGAGTAAGTAACACACAGAGATCAGAGGTCAGGAGTAAGTAACACACAGAGATCAGAGGTCAGTGGTAAGTAATGCACAGAGATCAGAGGTCAGGAGTAAGTAACACACAGAGATCAGAGGTCAGGAGTAATAATACACAGAGATCAGAGGTCAGGAGTAAGTAACACACAGAGATCAGAGGTCATGAGTAATAATACACAGAGATCAGAGGTCAGGAGTAAGTAACACACAGAGATTAGAGGTCAGGAGTAAGTAATACACAGAGATCAGAGGTCAGGAGTAATAATACACAGAGATTAGAGGTCAGGAGTAATAATACACAGAGATTAGAGGTCAGGAGTAAGTAACACACAGAGGGCCAGATTCTCAGAGGCGTTACGACGGAGTATCTCAGATACCCCGTCGTATCGCCTTTTTTTTGTCCTCGTATCTATGCGCGTGATGCTTAGCATCACTTTTGCATAGATAATGCTTCTACATCCGACAAGTGTAAAAGCATTACACTTTCGGATCGTAGGTGTAATGACAACTCCGTCCACTAGGTGGCCTTCACGTTGTTTTTTCATTTGCATATGCAAATGAGGCTAGTACGGCGATTCCCGAACGCTTTTACGCCGCCCCGACGTCGCGTACGTCGTTTACGGACTCGTAAGGTTACCCCAGCTTCTATGTGGAGTAACCTTACGAAGTTCCATCGGATGCCGTCGGGTGCCGTCGGACGCCATGTTAAGTATGGCGTCGGTTCAGTGTCGGCTTTTTCCGTCGCTTACGTCGTTTTACTAACTCGTTCGCGAATAGGGACTTGCGTAAATGACCCTCACGTCGTTTTGACGTCGGTTTCAATGACGCTTCCCGACGTGAGCTGGAGCATGCGCACTGGGCTTTTTCCCCGGCCGGCGCATGCACAGTTCGTTCGACGCGGGGGCGCGCGCTTAATTTAAATACAAGCCGCCCCATTTGAATTGCGCGGGTTTACGCTTGGCGATTTACGAGACGCCGGCGAAAACTACGGAGCAAGTGCTTTGAGAATAAAGCACTTGCTCTAGTACGCAGCGGCGGCGTAGTGTAAATGGCTTACGCTACGCCGCCGAAAATATATATATGAGAATCTGGCCCAGAGATCAGAGGTCAGGAGTAATAATACACAGAGATCAGAGGTCAGGAGTAACTAACACACAGAGATCAGAGGTCAGGAGTAAGTAACACACACAGAGATCAGAGGTCAGGAGTAAGTAAGTAACACACAGAGGTCAGGGGTAAGTAATGCACAGAGATCAGGGGTCAGGAGTAAGTAACACACAGAGATCAGAGGTCAGGAGTAATAATACACAAAGATCGGAGGTCAAGAGTAAGTAACACACAGAGATCAGAGGTCAGGAGTAATAATACACAGAGATCAGAGGTCAGGAGTAATAATACACAGAGATCAGAGGTCAGGAGTAACTAATGCACAGAGATCAAGGGTCAGGAGTGTCGCACCGAGATCAGGGGTCAGGAGTAAGTAACACACAGAGATCAGAGGTCAGGAGTAATAATACACAAAGATCGGAGGTCAAGAGTAAGTAACACACAGAGATCAGAGGTCAGGAGTAATAATACACAGAGATCAGAGGTCAGGAGGAGTAATAATACACAGAGATCAGAGGTCAGGAGTAATAATACACAGAGATCAGAGGTCAGGAGTAACTAATGCACAGAGATCAGAGGTCAGGAGTAATAATACACAAAGATCGGAGGTCAAGAGTAAGTAACACACAGAGATCAGAGGTCAGGAGTAATAATACACAGAGATCAGAGGTCAGGAGTAATAATACACAGAGATCAGAGGTCAGGAGTAACTAATGCACAGAGATCAAGGGTCAGGAGTGTCGCACCGAGATCAGGGGTCAGGAGTAAGTAACACACAGAGATTAGAGGTCAGGGGTAAAGATTGCACAGAGATCAGGGGTCAGGAGTAAGTAACGTACAGAGTTTAGGGGTCAGGAGTAACGTATTCCTGACCCTTTGAACTTTTTGCGATACTTCACAATCCCTTGGCTCTTGTGCTCTGCAATGCTGAAATGAAGTGCTAAGGGCTCCAAAGGATCCTTTTATCAGTTCCCAGATGGATCTATTATTTGGAGATCACTCTGGGGCAGGAGGCGGAGCAGTAGCACAGAGCATACAGAATGTGTAGTCACCCATCCTATGTAACATAATAACAGGGGCGGACTGACCATTGACAAACTCGGGCACTGCCCGAGGGCCCCATGCCACTAGGGGGCCCCATCAGGGATGCCAGGCTCATTAAAACCGGGGACAGCATGTAAAAATCTGTGTTTTTTTTACATCTGTCCCTGATATGTCCAAAACCTACATGCTTTTGATGTGAAAATCCCAAGATTTTAGCTGCCCTGCCTCTGTACTGCCACCTGGCTTGGTGGCCATATGTAAGCCTGGGGGCCCTATAATCTTCTATTGCCCGGGGGCCCCATGAGTTGTCAGTCCGCCCCTGCATAATAATAAAAATTAAATGAAAGAAAACAACGTATTTATGCCCGGCACTTATGTACTTTTCTAAATGCACTTTCAGCTCCTCGGGTGGAGTTGTCCTTTAAATCTTCCACTTCAGAAGCGGACCTATCTGGGGCGTCCGCATTATTTTCCTTCCTTTTCTCTCCATTTCAGGCTGCTATTTTCCCGGATAATCTGTGGCCTGTTTTTGTTCATTCGGTTTCATCTACCAAAATGGCTGCTCTTCTCGGCGCGGGCTTTTGTTTGCGGCGTAATAACGGTCCTCGTACCACTACAATGGCGTTTTTTTTACTATTTTCCCTCTCTAACAGCAAACCATTAAGAGCTTCCATCAAAAGGCTCCGCTGCCGTACGAGCGAGCACATTTTAAAAATGCTTCAGCGCACTAAGCGGGGGAAAAAATAAAAAAAAACCTCTTCACACCTCGGCTTTGTGGAGATGTTTATATAGCCGATCGTCATTCCCTACCAGCGAGATCTGGAAAATACACGCTTTTTTTTTTTCGCCGCACCGCGCCCATCGATCACTTCCCCTTCCAGCGTTTTGGCAAAACACCCTTAATTCTATGTACGGACGCAGCAGGAAAAAAAAATGTGCGACCTCTGCCGACCTCCCTCCCGGCTTATCTGAATTAATGCCTCATCAGTAGGCCATTTATTAGACGAGTGACACGTCCCCGTTTTTAGCGATATTTGCGGCGCTGGCATTTGTGGCGCGGGAACCTTTTCCCCACTTAACACGCTGACCCGTAAATGACAAAATGGGAATTTGAATCGGAATAAAAATCATCATTTCCATTTAAGAGAAGAAGGAGATGATGGGCTGTGATTTTTCTTCTTCACGTTTGACTGACCGCCTGCGCCGCGCCGCGGTTAATCTTTTGGTTTTGGGTCATGTGACGCGGCGGCTTGTGTTGAAAAGAGTACCTGTCCTTCTAGCATGCCTGAAGATGGAACACGGAAACTCCTGGTGATACATGGTGACCTTCTCTAGGTCACCGAGCTCTCTTTTAGATTTAGAGATGGGAAAGAGGGGTGTCTTGCCCCCCCCCAAAAAGTAATAATAAATGAATGGAGAGGAAGTGACAAGAAATAATAGATGGGGTAGTGAATTCCTTACAATAGGTCTCCATAGTACAAATTCCCTTCAAACTAATAATAGACTTTATTGGGACCATATTTGGCTAGTCTTATGTATAAAAATGCTAATTTTATTATAAGGAATTAAAATCACATAACAAAAAAAAAAAAAACAGTTTTTAGGCGTCCCATGTGCAAGAGCGCTTAGAATATATTTATTTGGGAAATTTGAATATTTTTTTATTGCAACATTGATGCAATTTTTACATTTTTTCCTTCCTGTTCCCTATTTTAATTATCACATTACATATGTGAATCCATAAGTGCTCCATCTAGTGGACATTTCTATAACAGGAATGTGATTGGCCTTACTGGGAAACTCAATTTTTTTTTATTGCAACATTGATGCAATTGTTACATTTTTACTTCCTGCGGTCTATTTTGATTATCACATTACATATATCAATCCGCAAGTGTTCCATCTAGTGGATATTTCTATAACAGAAATCTGATTGGCCTTCCTTGGAAATTAGAATGTTTTTTTTATTGCAACATTGATTCAATTGTTACATTTGTACTTACTTTCTGTTCCCTATTTTAATTATCACATTACATATACAAATCGGTAAGTGCTCCATCTAGTGGACGTTTCCATAACAGGAATGTGATTGGCCTTACTGGGAAACTAGAATTTGTTTTTTATTGCAACATTAATGCAATTGTTACATTTGTACTTCCTGTTCCCTATTTTAATTATCACATTACATATATAAATCCGTAAGTTCTCCATCTAGTGGATATTTCTATAACAGAAATCTGATTAGCCTTCCTCGGAAACTAGAATGTCTTTTTTTTAATTGCAGCATTGATTCAATTTGGTACATTTGTACTTACTTTCTGTTCCCTATCTTAATTATCACATTACGGGAAACTAGATTTTTTTTTTAATTGCAACATTGATGTGATTGTTACATTTGTACTTCCTGCGGTCTATTTTGATCATCACGTTACATATATAAAACCGTAAGTGCTCCATCTAGTGGACATTTCTATAAGGCCCCTTTCACATTAAGGCGTTTTTCATGCGGTACAGCGCTAAAAATAGCGCTGCTATACCGCATGAAAAATCATGCCCTGTAGTGTTCAATGTGAAAGCCCGAAGGCTTTCACACTGAAGCGGTGGGCTGGCAGGAACGCTCCAAAAGTCCTGCTAGCCGCATCTTTACCGCGGTATAGGAGCGATGTGTTCACCGCTCCTATAGCGCGCCTTCCCATTGGAATCAATGGGAAACTGCGGTAATAGCGCGGTATTAACCCTTTTTCGGCCGCTAGCGGGGGTTAAAACCTCACCGCTAGCGCCCGAATATCGCGGTAAACACGACGGTATTGCGGCGCTACAAATAGCGCGGCTATACCGTCACCGCGGCTCCACGCCTCAATGTGAAAGGGGCCTAACAGGAATGTGATTGGCCTTCCTGGGAAACTAGAATTGTTTTTTTTATTGCAACATTGATGCAAATTTAAATTTTTTTCCTTCCTGTTCCCTATTTTAATTATCACATTACATATTTAAATCGGTAAGTGCTCCATCTAGTGGATATTTCCATAACAGGAATGTGATGGGCTTACTGGGAAACTAGATTTTTTTTTATTGCAACATTGATGCGATTGTTACATTTGTACTTCCTGTTCCCTGATTTAACCACTTGACCACTGGGCACTTAAACTCCATTAATAACCAGACCAATTTTTAGCTTTCGGTGCTCTCACAGTTTGAATGACAATAACTCAGTCATACAACACTGTAACCAAATGAAATTTTTGTCCTTTTTTCCCACAAATAGAGCTTTCTTTTTGTGGTATTTGATCACCTCTGCGTTTTTTTTTTTTTTTGCTATAAATGAAAAAAGAACAACATTTTGCAAAAAATAATAATTTTTCTTCATTTCTATTATAAAATTTTGCAAAAAAGTATTTTTTCTTCATAAATTTGGCCTAAAATGTATGCTGCTACATTTTGGTAAAAAAAAAAAAAAATGTTAGATATTATTTAGTCTGGGTGAAAGTTATGGGGTCTACAAGCTATGGTACCAATTACTGAAAATTGATCAATTTCATCACATCTGATGTACTGACAGCCTCTCTTGAGACCCTAACATGCCAGAAAAGTACAAATACCCCCCAAATGACCCCTTTTTGTCACCCTTGTGGAATGGCGCCAAACTTCGGTACTTAAAAATTCCCATAGGCGACGCTTTAAATATTTTTACTGGTTACATGTTTGAGTTACAGAGGAGGTCTAGGGCTAAAATTATTGCTCTCGCTCTAACGTTCGCAGAGATACCTCACATGTGTGGTTTGAACACCGTTTTCAAATGGGGGCGGGACTTGCGTATGCATTCGCTTCTGCATGCGAGCTCACGGGGACAGGGGCGCTGTATGCCCAGAGTATGCCCAGAGTATTGCAAAGTATGCCCAGAGTATTGCGGAGTATGCCCAGAGTATTGCAGAGTATGCCCAGAGTATTGCGAAGTATTGCAGAGTATGCCCAGAGTATTGCAGAGTATGCCCAGAGTATGCCCAGAGTATGCGCAGAGTATGCGCAGAGTATGCCCAGAGTATTGCAGAGTATGCCCAGAGTATGCCCAGAGTATGCGCAGAGTATGCCAAGAGTATTGCAGAGTATGCGCAGAGTATGCCCAGAGTATGCGCAGAGTATGCCCAGAGTATTGCAGAGTATTGCAGAGTATGCCCAGAGTATGCCCAGAGTATTGCAGAGTATGCGCAGAGTATGCCCAGAGTATTGCAGAGTATGCCCAGAGTATGCCCAGAGTATGCGCAGAGTATGCCAAGAGTATTGCAGAGTATGCGCAGAGTATGCCCAGAGTATGCGCAGAGTATGCCCAGAGTATTGCAGAGTATTGCAGAGTATGCCCAGAGTAAGCCCAGAGTATTGCAGAGTATGCCCAGAGTATGGCCAGAGTATTGCAGAGTATGCCCAGCCGAGTATTGCCCAGTATTGCAGAGTATTGCAGCAGGGATGGCTGAGCAGGGAGGGATGGATGGATGGATCTGTGACTACATTTGTCACAGATCCAGCCCACAGCACTGCCGCTGCCATCCACTCCCTCCCCTCTCCTCTCACACTGTACCGATCGGTAGAGAGAGGAGGGAGGAACCGGCTTCAGCACATAACGCCGGTTTGTTTACAAGTGATCGCTCCGTCATTGGACGGAGCGATCACGTGGTAAACCGCCGCTATCAGCGGCGATTTACCGTGATCCGTGATGCGCTGGGTCCTCTGGACCCGGCGGTCACGGATGCTCCCGTGTGCGCGCCTCAGGAGGCGCGCGGGAGCGCCATTCTAAGAAGCCGTTAATTAATGGCCACTTAGAATTGAGCCGTACTTTCTCTATAGGGCGGTTGCAAAGTGGTTAATTATCACATTACATATATAAAACCGTAAGTGCTCCATCTAGTGGTCATTTCTATAACAGGAATGTGATTGGCCTTCCTGGGAAACAATTTTTTTTTATTGCAATATTGATGCGATTGTTACATTTTTCTTTCCTGTTCCCTATTTTAAAGTGGTTGTAAACTCCACTTTTTCACTTATAATACCTATAATAAGGCTTACCTGTAGGTATAAAGAATATCACCTAAACCTGTACGGTTTAGGAGATATTCCCCTCGCAATGCGCCGCTGATTGCAGCAGCGCATGCGCAGGGTGGAATCCACGGCGAAAGGACCGGCATCCCCCGGACCCTGCCGATTTGAAATCTCCCGGGCGCGGGAGTGATGTCATCGCCGCTCCAGCCAATCACAGCGCTGGAGTGGCGATACCCAGAAGACACGTCGAGTCAAGATGACATCTCGCTCGGCGTGGAACAGGTAAGTTCTCTTCTCCTCGTTCAGAGGTAAGTATTTCATAATGAGCTAGTATGCGGTGCATTCTAGCTCATTATGACTTTTGTCTTGCAGGTTCTAAAAAAAAAAAAAAAAAAATGTATATGCGGTTTACAACCGCTTTAATTATCACATTACATATTTGTTGAATCCATAAGTGCTCCATCTAGTGGACATTTCCATAACAGAAATGTAAATAGCCTTTCTGGGAAACAAGATTTTTTTTATTGCAACATTGATGTGATTGTTACATTTGTACTTACTTTCTGTTCCTTATTTTAATTATCACATTACATATATAAATTGGTAAGTGCTCCATCTAGTGGACATTTCCATAACATGAATATGATTGGGCTTACTGGGAAACTAGAATTTTTTTATATTGCAACATTGATGCGATTGTTACATTTGTACTTCCTGGTCCCTGTTTTAATTATAACATTACATATATCAATCCACAACTGCTCCATCTAGTGGACATTTCTATAACAGGAATGTGATTAGCCATCCTCAGAAACTAGAATGTTTTTTTTTAGCTGATCTCCTTGCAGGCCGACTCCCAGTGCAGCTACCAACCACTGGAAAAATGGATAGCAGGATACAAAAAACACACAAAGGCAGCGCTCGATGGGAGGAGCATTAAAACTTTTATAGTCTTCAAGTAGGTAACTAAATATATATTGCACTGGAGATAAAATCGATGTAGCTACATAAACTGTAAAAATGGTGCGAGTAATACCAAACGGTACCAAAAGCAGTCATAAAAACATATAGCTAAGTATGATACTGGTATAAAAATGGGTACAACGATACCACTGCTGAATCCAGATGAGGAGGGGTTAACATCAGTCCGTCGGCATGTAGATGTCCCGTGAAGGGAACTATAACAACCCCCAGTGGATGTTTGTAGAATCCCAGGGTGATAGAGGGGCAGTGATAGAGGGGCAGTGATAGAGGGGAAGTGATAGAGGGGAAGTGATAGAGGGGAAGTGATAGAGGGGAAGTGATAGAGGGGAAGTGATAGAGGGGCAGTGATAGAGGGGAAGTGATAGAGGGGAAGTGATAGAGGGGAAGTGATAGAGGGGAATTGATAGAGGGAAGTGCCCTTGCGTGTGGCAGATAGGAAGGTCCCGTCGGCATGCAGATATAAAGGCACAGGAAAGGAGCCCTTCAGATGGACATGGCAAGCCCCGCCGGTGTCTGTGACATTACGGGATCTCCGACGGAACTCCCTGAAGTCCCAGAAGCCGGCGGAGAGGTGAGTACCAATCCAAAAATTTGTAATCGATCAAAAAGATTTTGATCGATCAAAAAAATTGAAGATTAATCGATTAATTAAAAGTTAAATTGCACAGCCCTATTTTTTTTTATTGCACCATTGATTCAATTTGGTACATTTGTACTTACTTTCTGTTCCCTATTTTAATTATCACATTACATATTTAGATCCGAAAGTGCTCCATCTAGTGGACATTTCTATAACATGAATGTGATTGGCCTTACTGGGAAACTAGATTTTTTTTTAATTGCAACATTGATGCAATTGTTACATTTGTACTTCCTGCGGTCTATTTTGATTATCACATTACATATATAAAACCGTAAGTGCTCCATCTAGTGAACATTTCTATAACAGGAATGTGATTGGCCTTAGGCTTCATTCACACTTTGCAGACTCCGTCGCAATCCGTCGCGACGGAGTCCGCCTGCTCCCGCCAGTTCAGCGGGAGTTCAGTCCGCAGATCTCCGCTGAGCCGATTTTTTTTATTGCAACATTGATGCGATTGTTACATTTGTACTTACTTCCTGTTCCCTGATTTAATTATCACATTACATATTTAAATCCGTAAGTGCTCCATCTAGTGGTCATTTCTATAACAGGAATCTGATTAGCCTTCCTTGGAAACTAGAAAGTTTTTTAATTTTTTTATTGCAACATTGATTCAATTGTTACATTTGTACTTACTTCCTGTTCCCTGTTTTAACTATCACATTATATACTTAAATCCATAAGTGCTCCATCTAGTGGTCATTTCTATAACAGAAATGTAATTAGCCTTCCTGGGAAATATTTTTTTTTTTTATTGCAATATTGATGCGATTGTTACATTTGTACTTCCTGTTCCCTATTTTAATTATCACATTAAATATTTAAATCTGTAAGTGCTCCATCTAGTGGACATTCCTTAACAGGAATGTGATTGGCCTTACTGGGAAACTAGAATTTGTTTTATTGCAACATTGATGCGATTGTTACATTTGTGCTTCCAGTCTTCTGATCGGAAGTCTGAACGCTCGTTTTTCCATTTCTCAGAATTCTGCGCGCTTTCGACTACTTGGCATGCCAGCCAGGATTTCCGCAGGTCGGGGGGTCACATGGCTCAGGGGGCAAAACCTTCCTGAATGTACATGTACTCCCCTGGGGGGTGGGGGGAGAGCGGGGCGATGTTAAGCTGATCCTGAAATACATTTCCATTCCGCGGATGACCTTGGCTCCGAGCCGTGAACCTGAGACACCTGCATGTGACGCGGGAGCCGCACGTCAGCACAAACCTCAGGAAAATCGCAGCGCTATTCCGACGTCTCAGCAGAGTCATTTACTGGATGGTCGTAATGAGATGCTTTGCTGCTACGTGGAGCTCGCCATTACCGATTACAGCGCTGAACTGCCGCCAATTACTTAGAAGTGAGTTAACCGCTTCAGCCCCGGACCATTTCGCTGGTCAAAGACCGGGCCACTTTTTGCGATTGTGACGCTTTAACTGACAATTGCGTTGTCGTGTCACGTGGCTCCCAAACAAAATTGACGTCCTTTTTTCCCCCACAAATAGAGATTTCTTTTGGTGGTATTTGATCACCTCTGTGGTTTTTATTTTTTTGCGCTATAAACAAAAATAGAGCGACAGTTCGACAATTTTGAAAAAAATAATGCAATATTTGTAACTTTTCGCTGTAATAAATATCCCCAAAAATATTTTTTTCCCTCAGTTTAGGCCGATACGTATTCTTCCACATATTTTAGGTTAAAAAAAAACAAAAAAACACAATAAGCGTTTATTGATTGGTTTGCGCAAAAGTTAAAATGTCTATAAAATAGGGGGTCGTTTTTTTTATTAGTAATGGCGGTGAGCTGCAATTTTTATCATGACTGCCGACATGACGGCGGACACATCGGACACTTTTGACACATTTTTGGGACCATTGTCATTTGTACAGCGATAAGTGCTATAAAAATGTTCTGATTACTATAAAAATGACACTGGTAGTGAAGGGGGTTAACCACCAGGTGGCGCTGTAGGGGTTAAGTGTGTCCTAGGGAGTGATTCTAACTGTAGGGGGGTGGGCTGTGTGTGACAAGACACTGATCACAGCTTCCGATTACAGGAAGCGGTGATCACTGTCATTGTCACTAGGCAGAGTGGGGAGGTGCTTGTTTACATCAGCATCTCCCTACTCTATCTCTCCGTGAGACGATCACGGGTATCGCCACGGCGATCGAGTCCGCGGGTCCCGCAGTCAGACTCACGGAGAAGGCGCCAGGGTCGCGAGTGTGCCGCCACGTGCACGACCACACGGCGGCACCTTTCTGAAAGGCCCCAGAGGCTGCAACATCTAAGCAAGAGGCACCACCAACCAAACACGGCCATGAAGACCAAGGAACTCTCCACACAAGGAAGTGACAATGTTGGTGAGAAGGGTCGGGTTATAAAAAAATCTCCAAATCTCTGATGATCTCTCGGAGCCCCATCAAATCTATCATCACCAAATGGAAAGAACACGGCACAACTGCAACCCTGCCAAGAGACGGCCCTACACCGATACCGAGTATTTGCGGGAGTACTTGTACTACCGCAAATACCCCCGATGCCTGAATAGAATACTTGTCCCCCTCGTCCCCCCCCGCCCCCGCCGCCGCAATGAAAGCCGCTGCCGCATCGAAAACCCGCCGCCGCATGGGTTAAACAGCGCGTGGGAACATCACAGCTTTCATTTGAATAGCTGTAGTGTTCCCGCCGTGTATAGACACTCCCCTTGTTTGGATTGGATAAGTGATCGTGATCTGTCCAATCCCGAGCGAGGGGGAGTGTCTATACGCGCGGGGAAAAACAGCTATTCAAATGAAAGCTGTGATGTTCCCCGTACGGCGGCGGCGGCTTTCGGCGGCTAGGTATGGGGGACATGGCTGGAGGGACATGGCTGCGGGGACATGGTTGGAGGGACATGGCTGGAGGGACATGGCTGGGGGGACATGGCTGGGGGGACATGGCTGGAGGGACATGGCTGCGGGGACATGGCTGCATATGTGGGGGACATGGCTGGGGGGACATGGCTGCATATGTGGGGGACATGGCTGGAGGGACATGGCTGCATATGTGGGGGACATGGCTGGAGGGACATGGCTGCATATGTGGGGGACATGGCTGCAGGGACATGGCTGCATATGTGGGGGACATGGCTGGGGGGAAATGGCTGCATATGTGGGGGACATGGGTGGTGGGACATGGCTGCATATGTGGGGGACATGGCTGGGGGGAAATGGCTGCATATGTGGGGACATGGCTGGTGGGACATGGCTGCATATGTGGGGGACATGGCTGGTGGGACATGGCTGCAAATGTGGGGACATGGCTGCATATGTGGGGGACATGGCTGGGGGGAAACGGCTGCATATGTGGGGGACATGGCTGGAGGGACATGGCTGCATATGTGGGGGACATGGCTGGAGGGACATGCCTGCATATATGGGGGACATGGCTGGGGGGAAATGGCTGCATATGTGGGGGACATGGCTGAAGGGACATGGTTGCGGGGACATGGCTGTATATGTGGGGGACATGGCTGGGGGAAAATGGCTGCATCTGTGGGGGACATGGCTGGAGGGACATGGCTGGAGGGACATAGTTGCGGGGACATGGCTGCATATGTGGGGGACATGGCTGGGGGGAAATGGCTGCATATGTTGGGGACATGGCTGGAGGGACATTTCTGCATATGTGGGGGACATGGCTGGAGGGACATGGCTGCATATGTGGGGGACATGGCTGGTGGGAAATGGCTGCATATGTGGGGTACATGGCTGGAGGGACATGGCTGCATATGTGGGGGACATGGCTGGGGGGAAATGGCTGCATATGTGGGGGACATGGCTGCATATGTGAGGGACATGGCTGGAGGGACATGGCTGCATATGTGGGGGACATGGCTGGAGGGACATGGCTGCATATGTGGGGGACATGGCTGGGGGGAAATGGCTGCATATGTGGGGACATGGCTGCATATGTGGGGGACATGGCTGGGGGGACATTGCTGCATATGTGGGGGACATGGCTGGGGGGACATGGCTGCATATGTGGGGGACATGGCTGGAGAGGACATGGCTGCATATGAACGCAATGAAAGCCGCTGCCGCATCGAAACCCGCCGCCGCATGGGTTAAACAGCGCGTGGGAACATCACAGCTTTCATTTGAATAGCTGTAGTGTTCCCGCCGTGTATAGACACTCCCCCTTGTTTGGATTGGATGGGTGATCGTGATCTGTCCAATCCCGAGCGAGGGGGAGTGTCTATACGCGCGGGGGAAAACAGCTATTCAAATGAAAGCTGTGATGTTCCCCGTACGGCGGCGGCGGCTTTCGGCGGCTAGGTATGGGGGACATGGCTGGAGGGACATGGCTGCGGGGACATGGTTGGAGGGACATGGCTGGAGGGACATGGCTGGGGGGACATGGCTGGGGGGACATGGCTGGAGGGACATGGCTGCGGGGACATGGCTGCATATGTGGGGGACATGGCTGGGGGGACATGGCTGCATATGTGGGGGACATGGCTGGAGGGACATGGCTGCATATGTGGGGGACATGGCTGGAGGGACATGGCTGCATATGTGGGGGACATGGCTGCAGGGACATGGCTGCATATGTGGGGGACATGGCTGGGGGGAAATGGCTGCATATGTGGGGGACATGGGTGGTGGGACATGGCTGCATATGTGGGGGACATGGCTGGGGGGAAATGGCTGCATATGTGGGGGACATGGCTGGTGGGACATGGCTGCATATGTGGGGGACATGGCTGGTGGGACATGGCTGCAAATGTGGGGACATGGCTGCATATGTGGGGGACATGGCTGGGGGGAAATGGCTGCATATGTGGGGGACATGGCTGGAGGGACATGGCTGCATATGTGGGGGACATGGCTGGGGGGAAATGGCTGCATATGTGGGGGACATGGCTGCATATGTGGGGGACATGGCTGGGGGGACATTGCTGCATATGTGGGGGACATGGCTGGGGGGACATGGCTGCATATGTGGGGGACATGGCTGGAGAGGACATGGCTGCATATGTGGGGGACATGGCTGGGGGGACATGACTGCATATGTGGGGGACATGGCTGCAATATGTGGGGGGACATGGCTCCATTTGGGGACACATTTAAAAAAAGTATCGGTATTCGGTATCGGCGAGTATCTTGAAAAAAAGTATGGGTACTTGTACTCGGTCCTAAAAAAGTGGTATCGGGACAACCCGTAGTTTTGAGTTTGGGAAAGGCATGTGGGAGATTCCCAAAATGTATGGAGGAAGGGGCTCTGGTCTGATGAGACTAAAACTGAACTTTTTGGCCATCAAATAAAACTCTATGTCTGGCGCAAACCCAACACATCACCCAAAGAACACCATCCACACTGTGAAACATGGTGGTGGCAGCATCATGCTGTGGGGATGTTTCTCAGCAATCGGGACTGGGAAACTGATCAGAGTTGAGGGAAAGATGGATGGTGATAAATACAGGGATATTCATCCTGTACCCCTCTGTGTGTGATTTGAGGCGAGGACGGAGGTTCACTTTCCAGCAGGACAATCACCCCAAACACACTGCTAAAGCAACACTTGAGGGGTTTAAGGGGAAACGTGTAAATGTGTTGGATGGACCTAGTCCAAGCCCAGACCTCAATCCTATAGAAAATCTGTGGTCAGACTTAAAGATTGCTGTTTACAAGCGCAAACCATCAACTTGAGGGAGCTGGAGCAGTTTTACAAGGAGGAGGAATGTGGAGAAATGCCAGTGGTGAGATGTGGGAAGATCATAGAGACTTATCCAAAGCTGTGATAGGGGACTCTACAAAGTATTGACTTTAGGGGGGTGAATACTTATGTACTTTGACTTTTTCTGTTATTTTGTCCTATTTGTTGTTTGCTTCACAATAATAAAAAATAAAAAAAAAACACATCTTTGAAGTTGTGGGCGTGTTCTGTAAATTAAATGATGCAAATCCTCAAACAATCCGTGTTACTTCCAGGTTGTGAGGCAACAAAACATGAAAAAATGCCAGGGGGGGTGAATACTGCAAGGCACTGTATCAAGCAGTGGAGTAGACACACCCTAAAGAAATAATTGGAAGTTATGTGGTTAATGGTCGGGAAATTAACTAAAAATTTAAAATTTCGTATTTT